>PVKE010006134.1:0-55722 GCA_004027555.1 Craseonycteris thonglongyai
GCTGGGGTGGCTGAAGAAAAAGTGATAGCAAAGAACACAGCATGTTTGGGAAAGTGCGCTGTTTAATTTGACCGAAGCAGAGAATATATGAGGTATATGAGGGGCAGTGGGCAGGAACCAGCTCATGGTGGTCCCACATACCATGCTGAGTTCAGCTTTGATCTCACAATTGAAGAGAAGAACCTCTAAGAGTCTTTAGGAATAAAAAACATGAAGCGGAAACAGAGGCAAGAGAAGATGGAGTTACCTAAGAGGCTACATTGAAAAAAAATTCAGTTCTAAAATGTTATAAAATAAAAATTCTGAAGGTGCTGTCAACCTAAAGATGAAAATTACAAAGTGACACCTTTCACTTGCGCAGTTTAAAAGGCTCAATGTGTCCCAATCACTGGAAAGACTCGATTTGAACCTGAATTTAAACATGAATAGGTGTCAAAGCTGATCTGTGTGTTGCTAAGCGATGCAGCGCCCTAGTGCTTCTGAAGAAAAAGCAGCACTTCACACAAACACCTTCTTTATTGACGATGGAAGAGAAACCACATGAGCTTTTATTATGGTGTCTCTTACTCCTTAAAAGCCTCATCTCAAACAGAAGGAGTCAAACATGTATTTTTAAGTATATAGCATTTACAAATCAAATCTTTTGAAGCTAAATACCAGCTCAAAGTAAATCCTTCAACAATGCAGTGCATTTTCTAAAAGAGCACACTACTGACCCTCCGCCAAAAGAACCTGTGCTTTGAAATGACAGGGGGCATCTGTGTTGATCTGAACAGAGCCTTTCAGAGAGGTAACCAGTGTTAGTATCATTGTTTTTGGCCAAATCGTGGCCCTGGGTTAACTGAGTTTGGGCTAGCCAGGCCTGAGACATACGAGTGTAACTAATTTAGCTTTATGATGAGCCAAGTCATAGTTAATTCTGATATTGAGCCTCTTATGAGTCTTTTTAAATCTGCTTTTAGAATCCCCTTAAAGAAAGTCACGTCGGTTACGCTGTTATAGATGTTTCTGGTTTTGAATTCAGAACACGCGGTCGTTAGTCATTGTGCAGCTTCTTCTTGTAGCTGACCTCCTCTCCCACAATTCCTTGAGTCCAACCTAATCTTATTGTCACATCATCCTAAAGCTCCATCTTCATCACTTCTTTCATCCTGACACAGAATTCTCCAGTACCACCCAACCCTCGTCACAGTGCCCACCCAAAGACACCATTTGGTCATTTCATATAACACCCAGCCTACTTTCTAGGCCTAATATACTGTGAATTCAGTCCACCCTGTGTGCTTCCAGTCCCAACACCCCGGGGCTATTCCAGAAACAGGGGATGCTCCTGGTTTATAGAATTGGGCTAATGAAATGGTCTAACTTGTGAGCAGAGGAAGACACACCAGAAAGTAGTACCCAAGATTCAGGAGGTAGAAAGAGACGGGTATTCAAGTAGTATTCATACTTTGTACAAATGGAAGATGTAATAGGAAGATGTTTAGAAAGAATTTAGGAAAGTATAGGGGAAGGCTCCTAATTCTGAAACACATAGGAAAATGTAGCTATAAGGGAGAGAAATGATTCAGGAATCTCCTAAACAGATGCAACTAGCTAATTCTAGTTTAAGTATAGAACCCCTCACTCTGAACCCCACGGATCACTGGTATCATGCTAAAGTATTAATACGAGCTTGACAACTAAACCTAAAGCATTATTGCTAACACTTTTTCACTTCTAACCCTTTTCACATGGGAAACAAAACAAAAAACATTCAATCCTCTGTCTTCAGGAACTGGCATAAGTATTTGAAGATAAATTTCTGATTCCACCACTACCAAAAATTCTTCTATACAACTTATTCTAACATCTGAACACATATTAGGATTTTACTTTTGCTTAGCCAATAGATTCGATGCCAACTAATCATCAGTGAATCAAATGATGTACCAGTAGATATTGAAAAGCAACTCCGAAGGTTTTAATAACTGAATGTCACTGCAAAAATGTGATTGTCAAATAGAGTACAAACTCAAACCTATGCAATGTGCCTGTTATTCTAATTAATAAATCACAGCATTTCTAGCATGATTTTGAATTCTTTTGTTTATAACATTTTAGATTATAATTTTTGATTTGTAGTCAGTTCTTAAATCTTTAAAATAAATTATTTTTTAAATCCACTTTCTTTGACCTAATGCATGTATCTTAAAAAAATTATAAAAGAGTAGGAATCAATTCTAATTAAAAACTCAAGCTGTTATTGTTAGACATTTTCAAGCATCTTTTTCATTTCTTGAACAGATTTTCTTCATCTTATTTTTGGTAATTTCCTGAAATAAAAAGCACCAATTGAACTATTAATTTCTGATGTCACTCAATTCAACTGTGAAACTTACCAAATGCTATAAGCACCAAGTTGACATCTGCAGAGTAAGAATGAGCTGCAGACCCTTGTTATACATTGTGGGTGGTAGCATCACATCATCTGAGAGCTTGTTAGAAATGCAGAACCTCAGGGCCCACCCCTGACCTACTGAATCCCAAACTGCATTCAACAAGATGCCCAAATGAGCCTTAGGCACTTTAATATGTGAGAAGCACAACAGACAACTGATGATATAACTAAATTAGAATGCTGCAAAATATCCAACTGGCTGGACGTTGATGAAAATAAGCAGAATGGGGGGATTTCTGGGGGTTTAGAAATGAAAAACAATGTAGCCACAATATTGTTATTTCCTTAAAGATAACTTCCTTCAACGTGGAAGCTCTACTTTGCAGACTGTAACCAGGCCTCTTGATCTGCCAATGCATCATCAACTCATAAGAACGTTAATAAACATTTCTTACTGCTGGTGACATAAGAGGGAGTTTTCTTCAAGCCACAGAAATCTACCACCTGGACATTTTTGGAGTTCAAGGACTAGCAGGATGTGACAAACCAGCTTTCCTAAAGTCACAGATCTAGAATTAACATTCCCTTAAAAAGCCCTGATTGGACGGCTCACACGGAAAGAATAAAATCCCTCTAAGTTATTCAGTCATTTTGGACAGATGAAAACCTATGAGAAAACTTTTTAATCCTCTTGTTTCTTTCCTAATGAATAAGTTACTTATTCATGCCTTTGGTCATCATTCACGACACTCTCTTCATCTCTCATATCATTAGTCTTTGCAGCCTGAAATCTATTTCCTGCAATGTCTCTGGTACCCATCTCTAACTCTCTAGTCCAACTTCTAGCCCTTCTGACAAGTCCCACCCCCTTTTGGATGACAGTATAGTAGCCTCTCTTGTACCAATCTCCCGCCATCCAATTCATTTTCATAATGCTGCTGCACAATCTCCCCTAAATAATGTGGATCACAGGCCTCTCCTACTTCAAATACTCCAAAGCTGTTGAATAAGAGAAGTTCAGAATACCCATGTCCACATTAGAATGTGTGGATCTTACTTAGAGTGTGTGTACGTATTTACTGACTCTCTACACAAATAGGCACTGTCGACACAGATGCATTAGTTTCCGATCTACACAAGGCTGCTGTAACAAATTACCACAAAGTTGTGGCTTAGAAGAATGCTTAATACTTTTATACAGTTCTGGAGTCAGAAATCCAACATTCGTTTCAAAGCAAATTTCCACTACAAACAAAATATTATGGCTTGACTTTAAAAGATGGACAATACCACTTAGTTTTAAAGATCTGAAGAAATTGGAACTCCCCATACAGTGCTGATGGCAATGTAAACTGGCATACTACTATGGAAAAGTCTTTAGTAACACCTGCTACAGCCAAATGTCCCAATCATAGGTATCTATCCAACAGACAGGTGTAGTAAAAGTATAATACACAAAAAGGTTACATACTCTATGACTCCATATATATAACACTCTGGAAATGACAAAATGTATAAAGGGAGAACATATTAGCAGTTGTCAGGAGTTGAGGAGGGGAGAAGGGCAGGAAGAAAGGATGGCTATAAAAAGACAATATGACGGTTTCTTGTGGTGATGGAAGCATTCCCTATCCTAACTGTATCAATGTCAATATCCTGATTTCGATATTATACCATCGTTTTGCAAGCTGTTAGCCTTAGAGGAAGGTAGAGGAAGGGTGCATAGGAGCCTTCTCTGTTAGTTCTTATAACTGCATGGTAATCTACAATAATCCCAAATCTTTAATTAAAAAAAAAATGTTGTGTATGTGTGCGTGTATTGTACTCAGATCATATCACTCCTCTGCTCAGAACCCTCTGCTGACTTTCCATCTAACTCAGGGGTCCCCAGCCCTGGACCACAGACCACTACCAGGTCGTGGCCTATTGGACACCTGACCACACAGCAGGAGGTGAGCAGTGGGCCAGCGAGTGATGCTTCATCTGTAGTTACAGCTGCTCCCCACCCCTTGCATTTCCGTCAGAGCTCCTCCTCTTGTCAGATTAGCGGGGGCATAAGGTTCTCATAGAAGTAGAAACCCTACCGTGAACTGTACATGTGTCTCCCCTTGCCCCCCAAGTCTGTGGCAAAATTGTCTTGCACAAAACTGGTCCCTGGTACCAAAGAGGGGGACGCTGACCTAACCCCCCCAAAAGCCAGACTCCTACAAAGGCTTAGGAGTGATCTGGCCCCGTCCCCTCTTGCCTTCATCTCCCATTGTCCCCCACTTAGCCACAGTGACTTCAGGCATGTTCCCATTCACAGCCAAACATTTGTTTCCTCGTTGTGAAACCCTCTTCTCCAAAAGTGATTTTTTCTCTCACTTTCTCAAGATCTCTGCTCAAACGTCTTTTCTATGAGCTCCACAACTACCACCCTATTTAAAACTGCTTTCTCTAGTATCGCCGTTCTTCTCTACTTTATTTTCCTGCATAGCATCCATTATCATCAGAGAAACTGTAATTTATACATTTCGTTAGTAACAGTATTCTCTATAACATACAATAGATTCCATAAAACACACTACTGCTTCACACAACAATAAAGATAGTGTTGAGTGAAAGAAATTGGACACATATATTGTCTGGTTCCATTTATAAAACCTCATTTATGGTGTTAGAGGTAAGAATAATGGTCACAGAACCACCTGGAAATGAATGGAAGGGGCATGCGGGGACTTCTGGGTATGGGTAATGGTTCCATTTCCTGGTCTGGTGGGTGGTTACATGGGTACACTCACTTTGTGAACTTTATGGAGCCTACTACTGAAATCGCCCACTCCCAGCTCATGATACTTCACCTACACTAGCCTTCTTGCTGAACTGCAAAAACGGCATGTTTTCCCCATCTCACGACCTCCATGTGGCCTCTGCCTGGGACACGCCTCAGACTTGCACAGCACTGGCTCCTTTTCACCCACAAGGTCCCGGCTCTCCTTCAAGAAGCCTTCCTTGACCACTCGATCTACATGGCTCTGGCACTCCCACCAGGCGTCCCTCTCGACACTGCTGCCAGTCTCCATGGGCATATCACCCTCCGAGATCACCTTGTCTGTAGTCTTTATGGTGTCCTCCTTCCTCTAGGAACATCAGCACCCTGGGAATAATGGGCTTTGTCCATCCTGTTCACTGAGGCCATCCTGACAGAGAGGGTGCACCTAACACACACTCATATCTAGTGGACGAATGAATGGCACCAATGTCTTCTGTCACAGGGCCTGTCAAGACACAGGCTTGGGCAGGAAAAACAAAAGGTGAGGGCGATGACAAAAGACGTGTACACAGTCAAGGAAAGCGAGAGACTCGCTCCGGTGCCACTCAGAGGCACCTGGCAGGTTAGCCACTGCCACCTAGGAGGCCATCAGAAAGTCTGGGATAGCCTCAGAGAAATGCGGACATTTCCCATGCTAGCTCTATCAGAAATACTGCAAAATGCAGCAGGTCTAGTGTCTCAGATGAAGAACCTGCCTTCAGGAAGGTTCTGACTTCAGGCATTAGGAATAGCTACATTTAATACTTACATTAATTTCCTTAGTTATACAAGGAAGTCATTCCAATACCTTTGTTTTCACACAAATACTTGGAACTCTAGTATTGATTCACATCTAAGGAAATATCCTAACTGTTATAGCTTAGGTGTCTATAAACGAAAAACAGCTTTCTTTACAACATAACCCTAACTTCTTCTGTTATATCCTGAGCTATGGCAGAAAGAGGAAGCATATCAGGGAGGTGGGAAGGGGGAGCGTGCAGGCATGAAGTGGGAGGTTGTGGTATCTGATGCCCTAAGAAAAATTAGGCGAACTTGCCCAGTGGTATTCTCCACTACATCTCCTTCCTTGTGAGCCACACCTCACAGAGTGCCAGGTGCTAGCTGAGTATTCAGTAGGTGCCTAATGAATGACCATTCTCCCAAGCAATGACTTTAAGAGATGACCTAAAGCAGGGGTGTCCAACCTTTTGCCTTCCCTGGGCCACACTGGAAGAAGTATTGTCTTGGGCCACACATAAAATATACTAATACCAGCTGATAAGCTGAGAAAAAGATCTCAGAATGTTTGAAGAAAGTTTAGGAATTCGTGTTGGCCTCATTCAAAGCCGTCCTGGGCCACATGCTGCCCACAGGCTGCCAGCTGGACAATCTCAACCTAAAGAATCAGGCTTAGGAATAAATTTTGTTTTCTAATCCTAAAGCCATTTATTCAACTTTTGTAGGCAATTAGTTACAAGCACAGAGCTCCAAGCTATAAGCACACATAATGCAAAAGACTGGAAACTACTGGTGGAAAATCTGATCAAGAATAAAGCTTTAAAATAAAGCAGTTAATTTGTATGTCATAGGCCAAAAACCTAGGAACTGCTGTCTTCTTAATGATCCAGTTCTTGGGTATGTTTTCTTGTGCCTTCATTACACTCTGGCTCATTCTTTTAAGTGAAGGGATAACCGCACATTTTTCAGCACTTGTGTTCTTATTAGCTCTTCCCTCTGGAATTGGCCACTAAAGTAATTCCTCAGCAGGCTCAGATCCTATTAACCATTTCAAACGCTGACCACTCACTTAAATAGCATCTTTCTGTGAAATTCATGGGCATTTGTTTCTCACCAATGCTAAAATGATTTAAATGGAAAAGGAATTAATTACACAAAAAACAATGCTATTCAAATTAGAGCCATCCCAATATAAAAAAGAAAACAAGTGGAAACTTGTTTTGAGATATGACTAATTAACACTTTAGAGCTGGACCTAAAAGATATTACAGTGGCTTCCTCCTTTTCCAGTTAGCTAGTGCTAATTTCACGTCATTTTAATAATGGGTAAACTGGTGGTAATTTCTAAAACATTAAGGGAAAACCAGACAGGGCCGTGCCCTTACAGGTTACATCTCTTCCCGCTTGTGGACTGGGGTTTGAAAAATAGGTAATGACTGAGTGAGTATATGAAGGAAGGGAAGACTGAATTTATAAGTATTCTTTTAAATAACTGTCATTAAGCTAGTTAGTGGCAGCTACACTAGCAGTTGAGTTAGTTGTCAGAAGAGCAGCAACCTCACCGAAATCACTGATGGACCTGAGTTGTATTTTTTTTCCATTCTGCTTTTAGACATGCAAACAAAAGAAAAGAATGAAAAGTGCCAAGTGAGATGACATAAGAAAATTGCACTGTAGCCAGATCACGCATAGAAAATGACAGAAAAAAGGTAGGCAGCGAGTGCTCTGTGATTTGCTTCTCACTCTCCCCTGATCTAAGAGATATAAAAGGTACGAAGTTAGAATGCATGAGTTGTCAAGTCAATAATATTCCATCAGAGGTGCTGACTTCTCTAACTACACAGCCATTTTGTAACCACAGGCCTCACACAGTGCATGACCAGGGGAACGAGAGGTAGAAAAGATCAGGAGCCAGAACATAATTTGTAATAGAGACAAGAGACTTACTCTTCCAGGAAGTGCTGCTGGGGTCCGATAATAGAGCCCGGCCGGCATATTCTGATCCAAGCAATTATTTCTGCATGTGTAAACCTGTAGTGTTTCATGACATAACAGGCTATCAGAGTCCCCGTTCTTCCAAGACCAGCTGTAAGAGAGGGAAACAATGATAATTACAAAATGTAGAAAGTGCAACCACAGAAAACACTGAAATCCCACCCTGCCCAGAGACCGCAATGGTGTGAAGTAGAATGCGAGATTTATAACCCAGATAACAATACCATGTTTTTTACACGATGTGGGGTTAAAAGATAATTCTAACTCAAATACATCATATAATTAAAATAAACATATTAAAATCAAACCAAAAGTCTTGAAAAACTACCAAGGTCAGCCCCTGAGGGCCCTTGAGAATGACTGTCATTGTGAATATCATGACAAGTACTTATAAAATATCACCTGTCAGGCATCTCCTTCTCCCTGTCCTTGACCCCAGCCCAACTAAATATGCAGTTAACAGTTCATGTGTGAGAGTGAGTAGTGTAGCTGATAATATTATTATGGTCATTTTTAAAGATATTGAAATGTTTTCTCTTTAACTTTTTTTTTTTTAGAATGAGGAATCATGGAATCAAACTTAGAATACATCATAGACATCATCAAGCCCCATGAACTACCTAACTCACAATTGTTTCAATATTCTTTCTTTCAGATAGTCACCCTAAACCCTATTTAACAGATTCAGAGACTGGGATTTCATCATCCCCACCAATACGTATTGAGGGAGCACTTACTACCAGCCAGGTACTATGCTGGGAGCTGGTAATATGGGGACAAATAACACAGTTGTGGCCCTCTGCCCTATGAGAGCACACAGTCCCCTGAGAGAGAGCGAAACACACAGAAGGACCCAAGTCTCATCGCCTGAGACTCATCATTTTTCATAACTTTAGTATCAGTATATTTTCTTTATGCTAAACCCAATCTCTGTCATGGGAGATACAGTAAAACAATTAGAAATAATTTTTAAAGAAGGATTAGTTAAGGTCATGAATTCTGATTTCTTCAAAGTATTTTTACCAATTGTTATATATTTTTTCTCTCTCCAGAGAAATAAGTGATAGCACTTTAAATGCTAAGCAAGTTTTAAAAAATATATATAATGGCTTCCTCTTTGCCAAAGATATTAAAAAACTTGATTAAGCTATAGGTTCTCAAATATAATGATTGTTGTTCACATACCAGAACTGAGACCCAAAAATACAAGGGTGGGTGGACAAATTTTGCCTCCACTGTAATATTTTTTGTTATATTAGACATATCTGGATGTAACTTGTGTCACAGTATCTCCCCTCAATCATTCTTGACCTTGCACACACACATGCTTATATTTTTCACCCAGTGCCCATGGAAATGGAAGAGTGTTCAGATATTCGGTTCAAACAGCAGTGGAAAACATTCCTTGGGTCTACCTACCATCATGATCCCAAGATCAAAAGGCAGTCTATGGAATAAAGCCATAAGGCATCACTTCTGCCAAAAAAATTCAAAACTTGTGCCTCAGCTGGGAAGGTCATGTTGACTATTTTTTGATCTGAACACTCTTCCATTTTGATGTGCATTGAGTAAAAAAAAAAAAAAAATGTAAGCATCTGTGTGTGCAAAGTCAAGAATAATGGAGGGGAGATACCACGTGACTACAAAGAACCAGTTATATCTAGATATGTCTAATATAACAAAAACTATTACAGTGGAGGCAGAACTTATCAGCCTGCCCTCATGCCAACAAACTGATTCACATTTATATAACAAGTGAATATAGAATTCAAAACAAAAATCCCATGGGTGTCCTGATTCTCATCCCAAAATCCTTTCCACTCTTGGCTCATCCATTCAGTCACTCATTTCTAGGAATAATGACTGAGACCAACTGGGTATGAGGCACTGTGATAAATGGATAGAACTACAAAGACAAGCAGGATGCCTGCCCTCACAGGTTTATAGTGCTGAGCTCATAATGCTTATTTATGAGGATTTTCTAAATCTTTCCATATCTGACTTCTTGGAATTAAATTCAGTACTGTAAATTTTTGTTAGGTGACACCATGAACAAGGCACGATGCTGTTATTTTTCCATGACTTAAAATCTGTTCCTATCATATACACTTTTTAAAAATAGATAAAGTGGGTCTGTCTCTGCTTTTAAACATTAGATTCAGCTAGTCAAATGTTTATCCATTGCCTACTGCATACCCGGGACAGGCTCTGCTTATAGGATAAGGGTATCAACCAGTATAGGATATGATCCTTGACCAGGACGAGCTATCAAAGTAGCACAGACATGAGAATATTAGCCAAGAAGCAAAGAGCAAAGAAATCGGGTTTCAACTGGAACTGGGCGCTCGGAGAAAGAAGCATGAGCTGCTGGTGTCTTCAAAGATCGTTAACGACAAGGACTTGAGCAGACTCAAGAAAAGGAAGGTCCCTGAACAGTTTCAGCCAAGTGTCTGATGAGTGAAAGTCTGGCTGGACAGGAGAACGTGTTGTGTGTCGAGTGGAAAATAAGGTTGGAGGGGCGTGGAGGAGCCCGTACGCAGGTGAAGTAGGTTACCAATCTGTGGGCCGAAGACACCACAGATGGCAGAGGGATTGTCATGAGTCCTCAAGTCCAGATGCACGATGCTCGGAGCACCCATCAAGCCACGTCTGCCGTCAGTACGTGTTATGACTCCTCAGATGTATGCAGGTGGCACTTGGATGAACAAAGTTCAACTTATTGGAAAAGTATTATGGAATTCATATCATCAATAGCTAAATGCAACTGCTTTCATGTAAAAATCTGTTTTTTTGTTAACAATGGAGAGAGCAGAATGAAGCTGCCATATATTTGAAGGGCAAGGCAGTGACATGAGGAAAGTGACATGAGGAGCTGGCAGCAGCATTGTCAGCTGGAAGGAGAAGGACAGGCGAGAGCCTGAACACCACGCTGGCCGGCGGGGGCCGGAGAGCAAGGGGGCTGATGCGCACGGACAGGGTGGACAGCGGCAATAAGAAGGAAAAGCTGAATTAGAAACACATTTTGACTGGGTCACAGGGAAAGTTAAAGACGACTGGTATCTCTGGCCTGGAAAATGGTTACAACGTCGATTTCATACACGGACATAGTCAGTAAAGGAAACGGGAAAGCTGATGACTTCATTTTTGATACGTTTAAGAATCTCCCCCAGGCCCCCAAAAGGAAGGGTCTTTTGTAAGCTAAGGTCAAATAACAAAGACAAACTTCCCTGTCTCCCCAGTACGTGGAAATTCACAGTAGTTCAGCAAATCTAACACACCATCAACCATGTCAACTAATGGTGTAATCACACCATTAAATTCCACTAAGTCAAAAAGAGTTTAACTATGATATGCTATCAATTTTAAGATCCATCCTAGTTTCATAAATGTGAAAATGTAAAAAAGCTATGCCTCTAAGTCAGTGTTTTTCAACCTTCACTATTGTTACTCCTCCTGGGAGCCTTGTTAGACTTTTTTTTAATTGTCTCTCATGAAATTTTCCTGCCACTGACATGCTGCAGGTCTCTCTATGTGCTGTATGTAAATCTGTGCTTTTATACAGAAAATGTTTTTTTACCCCCCAAAACAATTTTGCCTCCTTGGGCACAGTGTCTCCTAAGATTGAGAATACAAATGAAATTGCAATCAAGCTCAAGTTTACAGATGCCTGGGCATTCCCTTCCCATTAACCTTTCCTTTTTAAAAATTATATTTACCCTGTTTTATTAAATGGGAGGTGTGTGTGTTGGGCGGGGCAGGGGGTGGGTGTGGGTGGGAGGGGTATAGCCTGTTTTCATCTGAAGTGCCTTTTGTCCCAGATCAAATGCCAGCATTCTTAGAAAAGGGTAAAGTTTCCTTTAATATATGAGTTAAGAGTAACTTGTCTTTCAGTGTCTGCCCAGAGCAGCTACTTGGTTTCTGCAGAGTTGTTCTTGTCCCGTCAAGCTTGTCCAACCCACTGCCCAGGCCACGTGTAACCCAGGACAACTTGAATGTGACCCAACACAAATTTGCAAACTTGTTAAAAACATTATGAGACTTCTTTGTGATTTTCTTTTAGCTCATCAGCTATTGTTAGCATTAGTGTAGTTTATGTGTGGCCCAAGAAAATTCTTCTTCCAATGTGGCCCAGGGAAGCCACAAGGTTGGCCACCCCTGCTACACGTAACCATGTGGATAAACACACCTAGGGCCCAAGTGTATTCAGAGTCCCTCCTTCGTGTCACCAGCGTGGGTCTCTACAGAGAAGACGGCCTTTATGGAGACAACACCACCTCTCACTGCTCCTTTCCAGGCCTGTGTGAGGGGTGGCAGGTCCCCTCAGTTAGGATCCTAGTCATACATACTCACAACCAGAGAAAAATTTTCAAATTTCTCTGAAACTAAAGTTGCCTCCCCCTTTAAAGAAGAGTCTATAATTTAGATCTATAAAAAAAACCTACATCACACTCAATAGTTAGGAGCTCTTATCACAATTAAACAGAATAGGAACGTTTTGCTAAGTTTCTATAAAAACTTTAACAAATTTGTTGAAGCATTCATAATTAAAGAGCTCCCTGGCACAGCAAGACAAGAAATTGAAAAGTATTCTATTTATACCAAGTTAAATGCTGATTGCCTTACAGTTCCAGGGATTTCCTAAAATCCCTATAGAATATCAACAATCACACACCCGAACATGATCATTTTTTCAATTCTTATTTGCGATAGAAAATTTCAAGAATTCATAGCCATCTCTTTTATCAACCAGAAGGTAAACTGCAGATACCGAATCATCGTAAGGTTTCACATTCCCAGCAAATTAGTTTCTAGTTTGTCTCTCCATATAGTACCTTAGGCTGAGGCATGTTGATTCCCTTTCCAGCAGCCAACAAAGTTCATTTGATATAGAATGAGATTCTCTCTCCTTCCTCCTTGTAGTCGAATTAAAATGCTCAGTGCTTCTTGAATTCCCAGAAAATTAAACTGACTTAATTAGGGCAATGTCAAAATAATTAACAGGCTTACTGCAGGTAAGTGTACTATTAAGAGCAACATGTCTGTAATTAAGCCAAAGGTATAATCCTTATAAAAGAATCCTACGTGTGTGTACAAGCAGAAACAAATGAAACAACATTCTTAAAAAGATGTCACCACATGTACATGTGACCTTCCTACATAATAACTGACCTCAAAGCTGAAGGTTCTGATTTTAGGACTTTGAATAAGATGGAGGAGTAGATAAACATTATGCTCACCTCCTCCCAAGACCACAGCCAAACTACAACTAAATTATAGAACCACTTCCCTTGAGAACCACCTGAAGACCAGCTGAACAGAACTCCTAAACTAGGGCTATAAAGAAGAAGCCACATCAAGACTGGAATGTATTAACTATACCAAAACTGTAATAAATTAAGTTTAATGCTAAACAGAACAAACCAAAAAAAGACTGGTTTTAAATAAAGATTTAAGAACCTCTGCAATATAAAATAAATATATGTGTTTCTTAAAAATGTCAACATTTACTGGTCAAGGATATAATACATAGAATCCCTGTAATAAAAACACTCAACACCAGAATATCATATTTTCAGTGATTATCAGGTGAGGAATGCTATCAAGAGAAATGCTGAGTTTTAACGAAAGCTTTGCATTTCTTCTCCCTTGAATTTGTCGATTCAAAACATGACACACAGATAAACTATATGACTTGGAAATCATAAAACTGAGAAATAAGGCCAAATTAATCCCAGGAAAAATACTGATTTTCATGACACAAAAATAAACTTTGAAAGAGGGCATATGAATATCTCCTACTAAACAATGGAGCTGCCATATTCCCATTAGATCTCAAATTCCACTGATATTTAAGACATGTGAAATGCAGGCTTTTCGTTGGGTCTGGACAATATTTAATAAAACGAGAAAGGCAAAGTTAGGGTAGAAATGGAGCACTCGTGGGGCAAGCCAGCTCACTGCCACCCCGCACTGTGACCTGATTAGAACAGAAAGTTGCAGTGTGCAATGAGTGAAGAAAGGAGACCTTCCCAATAGATCCACCACCCCCACCCAGAGACAGGAGGTCCTGCCAATCAGAAACAGGGACGAGGAGGGAAGGGACTGTGTCGGAGTGGATGAGCATGCCATAAGGAGCCCTCGCCTAAATCCAGGCCACGTGCAGCTCGTTTCTGTCGCTCTGGGTGTCTGGCAAATGCAGCTTCCAATTGCTCTCACATGTTCAGCAAAGTACCTCCACCTACTCAAATCTTAAACATAGAAACAAGGGCCTACAAAATGGTATTTTAATTACTTTCAGAACTAAAGCTGTGCTTGTCTGAATCAGTCAGTTGCAGCGGCACTAAGCACCTGAAAAGAACAGTACAGTCCCTAACACCTACTAGACAATTAGCATAAAAGCCTCACACAGGGTTCTAACTCAAAACCGTGAGAACAGCACCACCTAGTGGCGGTACGAAAAACTGCCTCTGGGGAACCAGCGGCTCCACCCGACAGTGGCCAAAATGATTCCTCTTCTCCCAGAAAAGTGACCCCAGTAAATCACCTTCCACCGTGCTGGAAAACCTACAATGGAATTTGAGCCGCCTCAGAGTCTAGTAACTGGGCTTCAAGCAAATTTAAGCCGAGTTGACACAAAGTTGCCAGATAAAACGCAGAATATATGTTCCATGCCATAGTTGAAACAAACTTAGGTAACTAAGAAAGTACAAGAGCTGTCCCGCAAGTATCCAGCCATGTAACCGTTCTTGTTATACTGACAATGGCTGTATTTTTTTCCGGACAGCCCTCATATTCATTGTTTATCTAAAATTCAAACTTAACCGGGTGTCTTGTATTTTTACCCACTAAATCTGGTTAACTTGATCCTCTGCCCCCACCAAATTACCCATTCCTGGAGATCAGAGGTTTGTTGACATAACCAAGTCTTTCAGTTTATTCAATGAGGAGAGCAAGTTAGCCCATGAGCCCAGTACGCTGCCCTCCCCTAACAATGGGCATCTGTTCCATGATGCAAATGACTCGTAGGGGGAGGCAGGAGCAGAGGGTGAAATGGAGGTCCAGATAGCTGGGTCAGAAAATGAGCGCATTAAATATCAGATGGGTGAAGAGGAAGGAAAAAGAGATGGGCCATTCTGGAAGAAAAAGGGAAACAGAAATGAACAAGCCTTGCCTCTTGACAAGTGTACTTATTTAAAGATGTTTCTGGAAGCATTTTTCTCTGTCTGCTGAGCCCTTACTCACAGGCATGTCCTCTGTATGGCTCACATAGTTATAAAAATTCCCTCCGGGTTTGGACTTTCTTGCATCGACACGTGCCTGACAGACCTTTTTCAGTCTCTGAAGGAGGTGATCTTGCCTGAAATAATCCGCTCTTTTTCTCTTCTGCCTCTAAAAGGCTTCCATTTTGTAGCTCCTCAGAGCACCTTTCCAATTGCCCTATTTGTGAATCATAGAATAAAGCCGATTCGTAATAATAAATACATAAAGGTGTTCCTGACAGCCTACTGCTACTACCTTCTTCCCTCGTGGAGGTACCTGGTGTCCATGAGAATGAACTTGGTAAGTCCAGAAAAACCGCCTTGTCCAGAAGGTCACACCACCACTGATTACCACATCCAAGCAATCCTTTCTTTAAGAAAGAGTTCTCTAAACAGGGCTGGGCTCCACTTTTCTGCCACACAAAAATCTCATTTTTTCCCCTAAGAAAGGACCTGGTTCTGTCAGGGCCCAGCAAGTCCTCGCACGCACCTTTGCAGTGAACGGCAATGGCCCCTTCTGTGTTCTCACAGATATTCAGGAACCTCCGCACAATATTGTCACTGGGGGTGCTGCCATCTATGAAGAAGAGGTCGTAGTGCTCAAAGCCGGCGTCTGTGAAGCGCTTCGCCTCGTAGATCTTTTTGTTCAGCCTCACGATTGCTGTCACATTGTGCTTTTTGAAATAAGGGAAGTAGGCTTCAGGGGCGTGAAGAGGATAACCTAGAGGAAAGAAGGAGCTGTAAGCAAGGGGCATGCATTTCATCTTACGGAACTAAGGAACACACACACACAAATCTTCACAGTAACGTCAGGAAATCTCAGCAGAGCTCTGGAGAGAGCATTCCAAGGGAGAGTAAGAGGTCGCAGCACGGTCCTAAAAGCAGAGACCACTGTAAAACACACCAAAGGAAGCAAAAACCTTCTCAAGTGACTGGAAATAGTGCATGAAAGTTCAAAACCGCAACCAGTAGGATTCAAACCCAGGCACTCAAATAGGTGCCAGTCAGCCTGGAAGGCATTCTTGGTACTTTTTATTCCACTTGACAAAGACTCTTCAATATAGTTACAGCCTGTTTGCCAGATTTATAGCTGTAATCTATGGTGCAGTCCTTCACGAAAGAGATTTGATTACCATGTAGAAGCCACAGTGGCATATAATTTCTATTTTAATTCTAAAACAACCTATTAAGAATAGTTAACCCCATTCAACAGGGTAAGACACTAAAAGATGCTGAGTAAGTCTGGTAGACATCATCTTTTTTGAATGGAACAGGTGGTCAGCCTCTAAGTCCCTTTCAATTCTGGGTGGCTCCAGCATCGTGTAAGTGTTCCTGGGAGCCAGAGTCAGCTGGGTGACAGACACGCGACCTAGAGTTGGCCACTCAACCAAGGTGACCACTAGGAGCTCAAGGGGTCTAATGTCTCAGCACACTGACTACCACATGTGCAAGCCATGCAGGGTTCACTGACTTTATGGTACACCAGGTGAGAGGCTCTCATTCAAAGCTGATTAGATGTCCCCATTCAAATGGGACAGAAAGCAATGGTTCTGCCCCATTTCAAATAGTACCTGTGGTCAGCCTACTGCCACCATAGTTAGCCCAGTGAGACGAGGCTGATCACACAGACTGTTTAAAATGGGACAGTGCCGTTGTTTTCTGTCCTGTTGAAAATGGGACGTCGGGTCAGCCTAGGTCATTCAGAGCTTACTGGTGGTGGGCTCCAAGCGTGGCATGTAACGTGGACCGGCAGTTCCTGCACTGTGTCCTCAGCTGTCTCCTGCTGCCTCCAACCCTGCACCTGCCCATCATGTCCTATTTTCTCAGCAGCAAGCTGAGCGGCTCGGTAATGCTGGGCTGGGGTCTGTGTATCACATTTCCCAGGCTACGTTCCCAGCTGGCTTCCGATCGAGTCTGAGTGTGGGAGGCACTAAGGAGGCTGGAGGTGGGAGAAGAAAGCACTGCTTTCCTGCTAGCATGGAAGCAGCCAGGGCTCTCAGACCAGCTGTGCACTGCAGCCCAGCCTCTCGGTCTCCACTCCCCAGCCCTCAAATGCCACCCACAGCTCCACAGGGAGCCCTTCGGAGCTCCCAGCAGCAGCCTGGCTCCTCCTCCGAGCTCCAAGTTCCAGTAACCCTACATTTTCCCTTCTGTCCCCCCAGCCTCAAAGGCAGTAGCTGCTTCCTCCACAAGATTCTGGTTTCTTCAGTGTTATTCTTACCCTCACACCTTTTAGCTTTCTCTGCAATGAAACCCACATATTAATTCCCTCTGTTTGAAGCAGTGTGGCTTCCACTCCTGCCTGGTCCTGGCTGACAGACTGTCTGCCTTGGACCCTGCTCATTTCCTAAGCCTCGCTCTCCTGCCTTCCCTTGGCGGCTGCGAGCTCTGCAACCTCATGCCAGTAAATGCCATTTGGGCTTCACTGACCAGAGTTGGTTCTGCTGCCTGCAACTAAGCGAAGGCAGACTGACATGTCCCCAGCCCAGTGACATGACTTTCACGTTCAAGTGAACAGTGAATACAGAGCATGTTCACAGCTTTCTGTGTAGAAACAGTGACTTATCCAAGGGCTGTTGGGAGAATATCCAGCCATGTAACCACTCCTGTTACTTTAACAATGGCTGGATTTTTTCCAGACAGCCCTCATACACACACATTTAGAGAAAACATACTTCTCAACTTGAAAAAATCAACTCTGTGTGCCTAGCTGAATTATTTGCCCAAACAATTGTCCAGCCTACAGGGAACTGTGGTTGGCTTAAGGAAACCAGAGCTTTCCTGTCATGCAAGGAGTGGGAAAGAGAGGGCTCATAAACATGTGGGAAGTCGTCTTTTAGTGTCACGCTGACGAGCACTGCCTGGGCTCCCAGCATACCTGGCCACTCCATAATGACACCTGTCACCCTGTGGGCTGGTTTGCAGTCTTTGCCTTCCCCTCCTCCACCCAAGCCATAAGAACTTCTCTTTTCATATATGAATTTCCATCAGGAGCAAAAGGCATTGTAGATAATATACTTTAACTATTAAGAGAAACTATGTATATCTTTTTGAGAAAAGAACATGGCAGATATCCAAACATGGCAAAAGGACATTGAAATGATAATAATAATGATAATTGTGCCTAACATTTATTGAGTGTTTACTATGTGCCATGCACTAAGCTAAGTGTTCCGTGTGGATTACCGCATTAAACCCTGCAATGGCCCAATTACTGATGGTTGGAACAGTGAACTGGCCGGTGCTCACACAGCTGGTAAAAAGCAGAGGCAGCACTGGAACCCTGGAAGTCAGATTCCAGGGCCTGTGTGGGGGCTGATTTCAGGTAAGATCCAACTTGATTCTAATTGTTAGGTCCCCAAAAAAGGGACATTAGAAGCTGCACTTCCTAGAGATGGTGAGCAGATTTATTAAAGTTCCCCAAACGTGTTTAAAAATGAGTTATAAGCAACAAACAATGAACAACTAAAATTATATATTGGCTGTGTATCGCTTGGATGCTTTTGGTGGGGGGACTGGTCTCAGCACTGTGTACAGGGCTGACAGGAGCATTCATCTGACCCTATGCCACCTGACCACTAGATGGCGCCCTGGCATCAGTAAAGCACAGGCTGAGCCCTAGACTTGACCAAACCCCCTCAAAAAAGAATTTCAGAGGTAACAGACTTAAAAATTCCCAGCCCCTCATTTAAAGTTAGGAAACTGAAGAACAGCAGAGTCGAATGACTGGTCCACCTAGTCATTAGTAAAAGTAACAACTGTAAATGGGCAAGCAAATGTAGGAAGCAATAAAATATTAGGTTTATGATAAAAATGTAATTAGAATACTATCTGCTAATAAGGAAGCACCTATAATGTGCCTGACACTGTGAAAGACACTTCACACAGTATCTCTAATTCTCTCTAGATGCCTGAAATGTGCATCCTATTTCCCGTTTGATATATGAGAAGAGTGATGCTCAGGGTAGCTGACTGAGCTCACCCAAATTCACAGGCCAGTAAACAGTGGAGCCAGGCTTCAACCCATCCAGGCTCTCCACACCTGGCTTCTCTTTAAAAAAGAAGGCTGACACTTCCAATTGTTGGGGTTCCCTTTCTCCAGCTGTTTTTGTGCTGTTTTCTTTTCATCCTTCCTCCCTCCCTCTCCCTTCTTCACTCCCTCCTTCCCTTCCTGCCTAAAACAGAGATGAGAAGGACATTGCCTCCTGAGAGTTTTGGGGTTTTTTGTTTTGTTTTGTTTAATTTTTTTGTTTGGGTTTTTTTTTTTATTTTGAAAACTTTGAAATTCAAAACACGTTTCATTCTATTGCTATATTATTCATTTATCAATTCAAACTTGTTTCATGAAAAAAAAGATAGGGCTCTCCTCTTTCCCACTGCCACAACAATGGGGACAATGGCTGGGAGAGACTCCCAGCCGCGCTCTGTTGACACAGCACTCACTTAAGACTCATAATGAATTCTGCCCAGATCCTAAGATTTTAGGACCTCCTTTTCCTACATCCTAGCGACAGCTATTTGAGTGTTAAGTCCTTAACAATCCACCTTTTCTACAAACAAACTCCTAAAATGACTTGCAGCCTCCTCAAGAAACACAGGGTTCCTCAATTCCAAAAAAAAAAAAGTAGGGGTGGGGGTACCAATATTTCTCTGTAATTGGATCAATTTCACTAATTCTATCACATATTACTTTTTTAAGTTCAAGAAAAACCTTAAGAGTTAAAGTCTTTTACAAAACAACAACAACAACAAAAACATAACAAAGCTTCTAGTGAATATCAGATCTTAAAATGAGGATTCCTGTAAAATATCAATATTTTACCAATTATAGGCTTTAATGAAATTGTCCTGGGCATCATAAAAACCAACAAATGCTAGGGAAGCAGTACCTTTGGACCTTTTTCTCCTCAATGTGAGAAGACACAATATATACACAGAAGAAAAGATATGTATCTAGAGAGAAATGTTAACAGTAGTTACCTCTAGATTATATAATTACAGGTGACTTTTGGTCTATATTGCCTAAATTTTCCATAGTGGACAGGTACTTCCTCTGTAATACAAGTTAAAGGACCAAAGAGACCTGTGTTTGAATCCACATGCTGCCACTGTCCAGCTGTGTGAATGTGGGCAAGTCAGGTAACTCCTCTCAGCTTCCATCTTCTCTTCCATAAAAGTGTTACCCTATACCACAGACGGAGGTTCTGATGGTTAGCTGATGTGTGCACAAGAGGCTTAGCACCATTTCTGACACATAAGCAAATGGTGGCTATAATTATTTCCCTATATTGCAATAGGGATCAAAATATTTTTTGAAAGATTTTTGACTATTAAGAATCCTCACCCAAAATACTCATATCTTTTTATGTAGTGACTCAACTTCTAAGATTGTAGAGAAGAAACTAAAGCTGAAAAAAAAACAAAACGATGTATGAACATGTATGCCAACCACAACAATTTTAAAAGCTAGGTCTTATCCGAAAATAATTGAGATTATGGCACAGTCATTGAATAACATACAATGCAGTCATGGGAAATTACATGAAGATCTACATTTACTGCCATGGAAGGAGATCTGTGATATGTTAAAGGGAAAAGCTGCTAAAAGGCAGTAATTATGTTATAATTCTATGCTTGTAAACACGAGGACTGTGTGTGTGTGTATTCACTGAGAGAGAAAAATGTGTGTGCGAGTAAAAAATAAAGAGAAGCAGATGAAAAGAAAATTAATAATTAGTGATACCACTAACAAGTAAGCCTAGAAAACTTGGGTACAATTGTAAGTCATTTTTATGTTCTTTTCATTAGTTCATCTGCATCCTTTTTTTTTTTTTAAGTTGTGTATTATCTCTATGAAAACAGTTACAATGATTTTTTAAATTATACCTCATCTTCTCTTTAAGAAAATTTCATAAAACACATGAATCCTAAATGGCAAAATTCTTTCAACTTTGCCAAATGAACACCCCACAACAAAGCCACTGCTGAAGCCATACACCTACTAAGTATTTCTGGGTTTGAGTCATCTGATCCTTTCGCACAGAAGAAAGGTTTAATCATCCTGTCTTGAAAGACCAACTGTCAGAAAGCAGTTTGCTCAGGCACCGAGCATGTTATTCCTAACAACCCAACAGGACAGAGGTTAATTAACCAACATCTGTAGCAAAAGAAACTCCTTAGCAAATTTCTGCATGAAAAGATCTAATTCTGGCTTCAGTGGAGGCCTCAGGTTTGTTAGCTTACCTGTCCAGGATTTCTATCCCCAGAGGAAAGCCATGATTCAAGCAGAGCTCCCTGGGAGGTATACCACAGGTATGAAATGATAAGCACATGTGGGGAAGCTCAAACAAATCTAAATTGAATAACAACAGACAATGAAACTAGATTTTCAAATAAATACTTCTGATGATAATGATGAAAAAAGAATAAATCTAGATGAGGAGTTTCAAATTATGTTCCCTCCCAGAACTGATATTCCAGGTCTGATCAGATAGAGAGCAAATAAAGGAACTATTATATTCAGCGGTGATTTCTTTAAAATGTAATGTACTTCTCCCCTAAATTATTCTTAAACCTTCAGTGACTATCTTGTCTTCTAGGGAATATTAGCGATGAGAAAATCAATAAGTAGAAAATAAATATTAATGGAAGAATACATAGCTGATCATGTTTCATTCAATAGGCTCATTTTTTGTTTTGCTTTTATTTTTCTTCCTCATTATATATGCCCCTAGCTATACACCTACAGCAAATAAGTACTTTAATTATCATCAGTTACCAAACTGTTACTAGCTATCATAATGGAACTAAACAGATCAGTGCAGTGGCCATGTTTAGAAGCCCAGCTCTGGGATGGAATACCAGTTCTGACTATCACTTTGAGACCTTAGCCTCAATGTTCTCCTGTGAAAAATGCAAATAATAGTACCTATACCTCATAGACTTGTGTGTGTGTTAAATGGGATAATGCTGTGATTAGCTAGTAACTAGCACATAATAAGTTCTCAATAAAGGACGTCTACTGTCAACATCATTATTATTCAACACGGTGCTCCAAAGAATAACACCACCAAACAAATATGAGAACCAATCTGCTTATTGGTTTGACCAGTTTATTTCTTGGCAGCTTCTCTGATAATTGGGTCAGGTAAAGTGAGCATCCTATTTATGGCAACATAAATATTTGCTAGTTTTTAAAGCAGTGATTCTAGTTTTGCCTAACTAAAGAATAATATTTAACATACTAATTACTACTACTCAATTTTTAATGACTAAATAGTCTTTGGAGGATGTTACCAAAAGGAAGGAGGATTATCTGAATAAATTAAGAAATTAAAGAAGATGAACTGAAATAAAATTTTGGATGGTAAAGTAAAGAAAAACCTACCATTTTCAATTTTGCTTTTTGGATGTGGTCCACTAAATGCTAAAAATTTCCCTGGAACAATCCAGTTGAAGTCACCATTTTCAACTCGCTGGCAGAATTTTGTGAAAAAAAAAGAAAAGAAAAATATTTTATAATACTTATACAATTTAGGAAATTCTTACAAATAAAAATGTGTTCCACTCTATTAGTACCAGACTAATTGGCCATACATGAAAATAAAGTAACATAGTTTAAAATAAAAACATGCACTGATTCTCAAAATAATATTTATAAATTCAATCCACTTAAAAAAAATCTTTAGAGTATATGAAAAGTTTAGAAAACTTTATTTAAAATGGAGGTACTTTGCTTAAAATAACTTTGTCCTCTGGCCACTGCAATGAAAAGATATGAAAACAAACATTGCTTGTCCGGCAACAAACTAAGGGAAATCAGATAAGACAGAAAACATAAGCACTTTCCATGAACATGGTAAACATTTTAAATAATGAGGAAAAATCTATAAAGGTCAAGGTCATGATGAACACACTTGCTTTTTTTTTTTTTCTGTTTTTATAGGTTGATTCTCTGTTGTCAATGCTGATTTCTAGAATGGGAAGTGGAAGGAGGAAGGTGTGAGGGACAAAAGCTTGTCTAGCCCTCAAAGTATACCAACCACCATCTAGAGTCAGGCAAGGTCTTGCAGGAGCTGCAATGCCAAACAGCTCGGAGGCTCAGGCAAGACATTTAAACAAAGGCAGGTGCTTCTTGGCTCTGGTTAATCACCTTCAGGAAAGCTAACTGAATGGGGCCCATCTTCCCATTGGATTTGCAAATGAAATCTCTACATTTGGAATTGGCCATTTTAAATGGTCTTTAAATACTATGAAACCAAATGAAAACACACCTATAGGCTGGCTTTCATCACCAGTTGTAGTCCTCTGGTCTACACACTGGAAGGGATCCTCAGAAAAGGCTTGAAGACCAGGGAAGGGACGAAGCCTCCTCCCACTACTCCATCATCCCCTCTTCCCTTCCCCATATGCCTCTGAACCCATGGAGCACTGGGGCAGGCCTGAGAGCACCCAAGATTTTGCATGTAATTGGGGCACAAATGTGCAACGCATCACAAGATATATATTGGCCCTTCACATAAGCATTCTTAGCCTAACCCCAATCCCATCACCAAACATAGTGGTGCATCTATGAGTCTCCACCCCAGGGCTCTCACAGCTCCGTGCACAGATGCCTCCCAGGCAGAAAAGGAAGGTGCTCTCTTCACTGGGCCAGGGCTATCCGTGTAAAAGACGCTCTCCTCCACTAGATGGCGCAGATCTCAAAGGTACGACTCCGAGTCACTGCGCACTCTACTGTAAAAGCTCCAAGTACGTATTTTTTGAATAGAGTAATTTTACTAATCAAGGTAACCCTAATAAACATAGCATTTAAAAAAATAGAGTAATGCCATCAAGGAAATGAGGAGCCTCTGCTTTAATTACTTACACTACCCATTCCCATTCCCATGAGAACCCAAGCTTAACTGTACAATTTGCATGTTTCAAATGCAGAAGTTTCTTTCCAGTTACAAAAAGTTATATATGAAACTTTACATGGTACCTTATAAATGTCTAAATTGCATTAATATAATTGCATTAATTTAGTAGTGAACATATCTCCATAATGCCCTACCGGTAAATAAAATCTTAGAGATAGTATAAGTATTGGGTATACACACCACATTATATTTCAAGCATAGATATCTATGACAATTTGAATAAAGAATCTAGTTATAACTCCTTACAATAAACATTTTCTGGCTTAAATTAAGTAGTCTCCAATTAATGGTCCAATATCCCTCTCAAGTAACTATTAAGCTTAAAACATTATTTAAAAACTCAAAATAAAAGTACATTCTCTACTCATCAAAAGGTTAAAACCAATTCTTTATGAATAGTAGAAGAAAACAGGTTTCTATGCTCACTGTTTCTGCACCCTAGACCATGAAGCAGGCCTAGATAAATACATAGTGCTATATCTGTTTATTTGGATTACAGACACCCATTTGGTTAAATAATAACCTTTTATAATCAATCATATGGAGACAGGCAATGGACTCACTAAGACATACTCACTCACAGAACCAAAAGAATATGTTTGCAAATCTGCCTACCCAAAAAGGTAAATATTAGATAATGCTGGGCTATTCTCAGTAGCTTAGATAGATTGATGAAGTAAACAAAGAGATTTAGGTCTTACATCCAAATCTGAAAAAAAAATTGAATAAGGAAGTTACAGCTTTTAACTGACTAATACAAGCTTCCTTTGGTAAGCTTCCTAAATTAATAACTGCCTTCTTTCATAGTGAATTATACAAATGTCAATATTTATGAACAATAGAATCTTTAAGATAACACAAATTGGCTTTTTAAATTACACACACACACACACAACCTCACAGAAATTTAGATCAGACAGGAACGTAAGGTACTTTCCAAGCATACCACATTTTGTAATCATCTGAGCAAGGATGAGTCAGTCAAGAGGCTGATTTTTCTTCTTCCAATCTAAAGCCTACCACCAACCCAGCACCACGTAGAAAATCGCAGCTGTTCTTTACTATAAGAAAGCCCTGCAATAAAAATCTGAATTCCTAACACGGACACCTTTAAGTGTTACTATTCACTTTACTACAGAATTCTCAACGTACAAAAGGTTCACCAGATATCTTTGGAACTCTCCTGGTGCATTTAAAAATGTCAGTGGACTTGAAAACTTGAAATTTTTTTTTTTAAATATATATATATATATATATATAATTTATTTAATTGTTTTTGACAGAGAGAGAGAGGACAGAGATACAGAGACAGAGAGAGAACTGAACTGGGGGCATTCCCCAGCTCAGCACATGGGTCCGCACGGGCCAGGGCCGGGAGTCGATCCTCGGTCCCCAGTGCTGACAAAGTGAGCACTTAACCCACTGAGCCATCCTGGCTTCCCCAAAAACTTGAATTTTTACAACTTCCAAGAAATGTATCTGTGCCAGTGAGGCATATCTCTGTTTTTAACAGTCACAAATATCTTTTTCAGCGCAGACACTGGAAACCATTTGGCCTTTATATTGCTGTAGCAGACAATAAGATAGAAAAGATAGACCCTGAGGTTGGCCATTACAGGACTGATTCCTTTACGGACAGATATTTTTCTAAGACAATGTGGATAAACAGTTTTTAATCACAACTCAACCTTCATGCAACATTTGCTGAGCCTTTATTATAGATCAAGGACTATAACTTGGTGTCACACATGAAATAATAAAAAGCGCCCCCACTGTGCTCCTACAGAGCCTGAAAGCAAGTGGGAGTGACAACTAATAATAGCAGCACATATACCACTGATAGTACTAGGCATTACTCTCTTACACACAACTAACTTAATCCTTACAGCAATCCTGGGAGGAAGGGGCTCCTCTCACCTCCATGTTACTATTGCTTTAAATTGAATGCTTGGGTCCCCCATAATTCATATGTTAACACCTAGTCCCCAACATTGATGGTCTTTGGACCTGGGGCATTTGGGGAGGAGATTAGGTGGAGGATGAAGCCCTCATGACTGGGAGTAGTGCCCTTATAAGAGAGACCCCAGAGAGCTCCCCCACCCCTTCCACTATGTGAGGACAAGAGAGAATATGGGCACTTATGAGCCAGGAAGCAAGTCCTCACTAGAACCAAATCTGCCGGCACCTTGATCTTGGACTTCCCAGCCTCCAGACTGTGGGAAATAAATGTTTGTTTTTTTAAGCCACAGAGTCTGCGGCATTTTTGTTATAGAAGCCCAAATTAAGACACCCACTAAAGAAAATATTGCATTAAACTTTGATAAGTGTCATAAAGAAGTATGTAAGAGGTTTAACAGTGACACAACGCCTATTTTTTAAATCAAAAAGACAGAAATACAAAGCCTTTTTTATTGATTAAGAAAGTGCCTTCTTTATATTTCCCAACTTCTAAAACAATAAAATAGTGTTGATAGTATAGTTGTATTACATAAACACAAATAGACTGTAATGATTGGCACCTTATTAGCTTAAAGCAAAGTAAATATTTGAGTTATTTGGTTTCAATTAAGTTGCCATGCCATTTGGTTTTAAATAATACACTCTAGGTTATTAATTTAGGTTTGCTTTAGTGAGAGTGTGGTGGAGGGAAAGAGGAGTGGACAACAGTGAATGTGGATGACTGCTTCACCTCAGCTAGCGACAGCTGGGTGGGGAGACACTGGGTGGTGGAAAACATTTAGGGGGCTGCTCCAACAGCCGATGCAACCGCGGGCACAGGAATCCAGTGCACATTTGCAGATGCCATTCCAGTGCTCAGGACATGAGGATTTGAGGCTATCAAGACACAGATGGTTGTGGAAACTTGGAAGCAGGTGCCCCCATTCATGAGAGTGTACTTAACCAGAAAGCACAGTGCCCGAGAGACCTGCAGCATTTCAGGTGGGCACAGGCCTTGCAAAGGAGACTGACACAGATGGCGAGAGATAGAAGGAGGATAAAAGCCAGATACAGAACTTCAGAAGTTAGAAGTGAGTTTCTAGAATAAGAGAGTGTGCACAGAGCCATTCAAGAGGAAGGAGGCCAAGCACAACAAACACTTGGTTTTGTTAAGTCTTGTATTAGCAAGAACAGCTTCAGCAGAATCAGAGATGAACACCAGACCACAATCAGTTGACTAAGTGAGTAAAAACAGTCAAGATGGCTCTGTTAAGAAGTCTGCAGATAAAAGATGGGATAGAGATTAAACAATAACTAAAGAGGAGGAAAACGAAAACAGGAAATTTCTTAGGACAAGGTAAACCTCAAAATATTTTATGGATTTAACCAATATGCTCCTTGACCCAGCAATAGGCGTAGTGTATTATAAATGTGTTAACACTTGGTCCCTCCACTTTAGTTGTTGCAATATCCAGAAAGGAATTCTGTTGTTTGTTTCCTTAAACTTGTGGCCTTTGAGTGGTGTAATCAACACTCCAGGATAGCTGCAGGGAAATGCTTCTAATACTTCTCTGAATAGTGAAATCACAGTGGAAGACACATCTCCACAGTTTCTCCAGGTGGTAAGGACAAGCCCACATACCTGCATTCTGGAACTTACTTGACCCTACTCCTCAGGCAAAGATTCACAATGGCAGCAGCAGAAATTCATTTTTCTAGTTACATAATCCATGAACATGTAAAGAGGGCAGACCAAGCAGCATCCACATTATATTCCAGTTTGTTGTACAAATTCTAATCCAAAGCAGAACATTGAAACGTCATACCTTAGGTGTTCAACAACAATGACTCCTGCTGTTGACCTGAGGTGACACAGTGAGAGATGAGGCACCTAACAAACCTTAGTAGTTCTCACACTATGTACAAAAGGGCAACCTCAGGACTCCAGACCACCTGTCCAGTTTGATAATTTATTAACTGCAATGAAGGATGATGTAGTCTACCTGGGGACAATCTCTAGTCATATATTAAACTAAAATGACATTACCTGGTTGAATATTATAGTATCTAGCAAACCCTGTTGCAAAGGACTAGTTTAGGGAGAAAAATATCCACTCATTCTTGCAGCACAGATTGAGTGGTAATGAAAGAACATCATTTTATGAAGTCGTCTATCATAGTCAATATTCTTCCCCTGGAGTGTTACTGCAAAATCAGAAGGGAGTCTTTCTTAATATATCTTGGTTATTTTCCACTGAAAAGTGATAACTTTTAACAGATTACATGAAGTACCTTGAAATGTGCTCTAGGAGTACTCCTATTTTTAGTATGCATTCACTCATTCATGCACTGGCTCTTTCATTCAATGACTTCCCCGCTATGAGTAGATGGTACGACTAGGTGGCTTACTCATACAGAGATGAATAAGATACGTTTCCTGCCCTCAAGTACCCAGAGTACAGGGAGGACACAGATGTGTAAACAGAGTGTCACACAACGCTGCCGACAAGAGTTCCCCTAGAGCTAAGGAGGACTTAGGCACGTGAACACCGTGGGCAAGGAGAAGGGATCACAGGCCTGAGTAAGGAACACAAGAGCATCCAAAGGTGCAAAAGCATGAAGCAGTGCTGTCATCGGGGTGAGAGGAAAGAGGGGAAAGGGCAAGAATGGAGAGGAGGAAAATGTCTGGGGCAGAAAAGGGCCTTTTGTATTGTATTAAGGACTTTTCATTCCCTCCACACTTTCAGTCAGTGTGGGGGCCCCTAAAGGACTTAAAGCTGGGGACTGACATAATCAGACTTAATTTCTAAAAATACACTGATAGTAACGTGAAGACTTGACGAAAGAGGCCCAAGACACAATCCCAGGCGTCCAGAAACGACCAAGGCGTTCTCACAAACACTACCCAGGTAGGTTACATTGTAATGTGGTTAAAATACTCTAAAACCACCTTCTAGATAGCAATGCTCTTGTCCCAAAAGAGCATCCTTTAGGTGAGGACAGCAATAATGATGACTTATGAATGGCTAGAACATCTCAGGGGCAAAATGTTCCACATTCAGCCTGTCGTGGACCAACAAGAAACTGTGTCGACAATTAATTTGAGGAGCGAGATGAAAGGAGCTGTCAAAAGGCAAGCACGATAACTTCTGCAGAATGAAGCTCAAGTATATGTGAGTTCTCTGATAGCAGGTGACAACAACAAAGGCTCTAACCTCACACATGAAGGTAGTCTCTTGAAAAAATATTTGATCCTAACAAGCATACTGAGTAAAATAGGAAGCACTTAGTGTCTATTCAATATATGAAATGAAAAGTTACCACATCGAAGTCACAATGAGTGTAATAGTTTTCTTGACTCTCACGTAACAAAAGTTTACCTGTACTCCATAAATTCTAAAGAACAAAGCTTCCCAACTAGTGTGACAGAATGGAGTTGCCTGGGCGGGGACTGGGACAGCCCGACTCCCCAGGCCAGCAGCCAACAGCTCAGAGCTATGATCACAGGACACTGAGCAAATATTACCATTTTTCCACGTTTGCTATGACTGGAGAAGCCTTGTGCAGTGGCTGCATGCTAAAGGAGGCTGTAACCGGGCTGTCGGGCCACTTCCATCAAAAGTGGTCCCCGTTTAGCACTGTGTAAACGCCCAGGGTCAAGTCAATAGCAGCTGGCTATTCTGAGAAATATCCTCATACTGGCAAAACTACTTCACAGAAAGCATTGTTTCCCCTCAAAACGGGAATGAATTTGTAAGGGGAAAGGATAATGGCAGATAAAAACTAGTTCGAAGAAAGAGTCAAAATAATTCCTCAGCTTTTGAAGTTAGGTTCTACATGAACTTTCGGCTTCATCAAATCCCCCAAAACGGGTATTTCAGGCAGGCCCTTGAAATTGCACGGGCTCAGTTCTGAATGAGGCAACTGAGGTCAGCCACGCTGATGAAGCAACCCCAAACGTTGCCGTTGACGCTTGTTACTTTGTGTTTGTCTCCACTCCCTTGCCCCAACTATAAGAAAAGGTAGTGCTACGAAGATAACCCTTCTTCCATGTTTTTTAATGAATTCTTCTGTGTATGGCCAACACAGGGACATCATCAAAAATGGTGAGCCTTCAGGTAAACAGTTAACAGCTGAGTTTTGTTTTGCTTTGGGGGCATCCAAAATCTTCACTGCTTTTTCCTAGGACAAAATGTCAATTTTTATTTTTTAAGTGAACTGGTCAGTGATTAGATGTCAAAGAAATGGCTATTCTTAGTTCTCAACTTGGTTGAGAATACCTTAAGAAACCTGTTGGAAAAGTACGAATGTGTTGACACTGATTCTTAGTGGAAGCTTTGGGACCATCATCTTGCAGTTACTTCACTAGACCTTCACGGCATAGCTGTGTGATCGGTGCAACTATGAACAGCGTACAGTTTCACAACAGCTTGACAAAATAACCTGAGAAACCATATTTGGGAAGACATTTCTGTATATAAATAATTAACACAATGGGCCATTTGCAAGTCACATGAAAATAAAGCAAGAGCCTGACACGCCTTACCCCGAACCTTCTAAATATGACAGTGCCTTGAACATCTTCATGACCCAGCTTGGACAGCTGAGTTTAGTTGAAAGCTTTGTAATGGTGCCCTGGGGAAACCATTCAGCCACTCTTAGAACTAAGCCAATTCAGCCATATTTCAGACTCAACTTTATGCAGTCAAAAATATTCTAAGGCACAAATACAGTTTTGTTTAAAAAAAAAAATCTGAATTTTTAATAGAAGAACATAATTTCATTTACCAAATTATATATTTTTAAAATTATTTTTCTTATAAAGGTGAAAAGTAATTTTCAATAAGGATTTGATGAAAGAAATATATATATATATATATATATATATATATATATATATATATGGCATTATTTCAAACTAAAATGTTGGTAACTCCTACTTAAAGCTAATAACTAAAGCTTTAAAGGACAAACTGACAACTATAGAAAACTCCAGATGCTTTTGTTTAGCAGCCACTCAAATTGCAATACCAGAGTTGGGAGATGGGGAGGAGGGCACTTAATCAACATGTAATTATATCTCACAAAAAATTAAAATGTACAAACCTCATAGTGTTCATATTCATCCACATCAAATGTCTCAAAGTCAAAAAATCCATGTTGTAATCCCTAAAAGCAGAATTTGAATTAGTTTTTCCACACTAAATTGATAAAGGCTTCTAGCCATTCCTGGAATTTTTGCTCACAAATGACCCTCACAAATGAGAAGGAGAAAGCATAAAATCTTTGATTTGTAATGCATATCTAGAAATTATTTTCCAAAATTAGTCATTTTGCTTTGAGTCTGTCTTACAAGTAGGACTAAACACTCAGAAAAACATGAAAATATGTCCCATAAAATATGCCTCTTGAGTCCTAATTTATACTAGTTTTATATGTAAAATTATGTATATAAATTGACCATAAAAGCAAATTTACAGTTAAAACCTATGGGAACTATGTAAATAATTCACACTTGTTACAGACAGAATATATAACAGTGATTTATTTTTCAGATAGGAGAAGAAAAATCAATTCTTAGGAGGTTTTATCTTCCTTTTATCATTAATGAGATATTTAGCAAAAAGGGCATTTTTACTTAATAGGCCTTTTTATGTTCCTAAAACTCTAATTGGAGAGAATTTGTGTCATGATGACAGTTTCTGAGAGAGTAAAAGTATACTTGACTGCTCTTACAATTTAGAAGGAAGAATTGATATGCTTAACAACACAAAGAAAAACTCATTCTCCTTTTTGTAAGTAATGGCTTAGAACTTCTCAAAATCATCTGGCTTGCTCAATTACAATGTTTTGAAGAGGACAGAGTTTTTTGTTTTGTAAGTCATGAAGCTCTCTACAGACTACAATAGAATACAAAACCAGTTACTTTTAAAAGTTACAAAGTCAAGTCATTAAAAATAGAAGAATCTATTAAGCCACACTGTAGTACATTTATCTCTGAAAATACTTTAAAGACCAATATTTCCAAAATGGACCCATCCAGAACCATTAAATCAGGTTCTTGGAGGGGGAGGGTAAAAGTTAGCACTTGAAGTCCCACCTACACTGAGCCTTTGAACTTTGTTCTCTGGCTCTTTCAAGGGAAGGGACGCTGTGATAAGGATGTTAAGTGTTCTTACCACAATAAAATATAATCAGATAATAAATTCATTTTAAAATAAAATATGAAAGTCAAAAATCTGCATAAAACAAGCAGAATATTTATACCAATCTTTTAGCATGCCTTCCTAGGTGATTCATATAAATGCTACATTCTGACACCACTGATTTAGATAACCCCTACTGACTAAGCAAAACAAGTTATTTAAATGATTTCAGGGGAAGCCAGGATGGCTCAGTGGGTTGAGCGCTTACTTTGCAGGGCCAGGGACCGAGGACCGAATCCCGGCCCTGGTCCGTGCGGAACCATATGCTGAACTGAGAGCTCCCCCAGTTCAGTTCTCTCTCTGTCTCTGTCTCTGTATCTCTTTCTCTCTCTCTGTCAAAAATAAAATAAATAAATAAATATATATTTAAAAAAAAAATTTTTTTTTAAATGATTTCACCTCGAAACAAAGCAACTTGGTGCCATTCCAGACAAATCAGTAAGAGAAATATACCTTGAACTACCATTTTCCTTCCTTTCTCTTTACTTAAACTGTGAGTGCATTTATTCCTGTGTAGTTCACACACATATGAATTATGTTGATGACGATGCCCATACACCAAAGTCAGAAAGACCTAAAAGGCAAAAGTGTAGCCATGCTCTGTCTCTGTTCTTAAGAGGCATGATACTGGTTGCCACAAACACAGCCCAGAGCATCGTGCCACGTGTAAGGGGGTGCACAGAGAGGAAATGTGCCTCAGTTGCTTAATAACCTGTGGAGCAATCTATCAGATCCTCTAAAACCTCACCTCCATTTGGGTAAAATAAACACCAACATCTGATGAAACAAGAAATTTATAGAAGACCTGATTCGTGAACAAGCTCGTTTCCTCTACAACAGGAAGGATGTCATAAATTTCTATATTAAGTGACAAGTTACCTAAAGAGCAGGCAGCCATATTCCAGTGTGCTGGATTTCATAAGTGTTATACAAGAAACAGGCTGTACCAGATGTCAGCAGAGGCAAAATAATAATAATCCAGTACACTGTCAGTTAACTGGCCCTTAGACACCCAGCACTCTCAAAAATTATTTTGCTGGTTGCTTGAGTTCCAGTTAATGAAGAGTGTACAGGCCAGACAAATCAGGCATAGTTTTAAAATGCTATAATTGTGGGTTATATGTTGGGCGATAGATCCATAAGCGTTCTCAACTGGTGTTACTGGAAGTGTATGTTGGTGATATTATTTGCAGGGGGTGGGTTACAGTATCTTCATTGTTTTTAAATGGAAAGAAAAACATTTGGAAACTATTTTAAAGTTTTACAGAGCTTTAAAGTCATTGTAAAAGACCAGTAGTTTTGAAGTCTCACTTTTAAACTGAGCTTTTGCATTTTGTTCTCTGGCTCTGTCGGGGGAGAGATGCTGCAATAGGGTGTTAAGTGTTCTCAACACAATAAAATAGAACAGAATAATAAATAAATTCATTTATAAATAAAGTATGAAAGTCAAAAATATCCATAAAACAGATAGCATATTTATACCAATTTTCTCAACTCAAAACATAGCAAAATCAATTTTATATCAGACAAAAGATACTAGAATGAGTATCACTACTGATACCATACTTATAGTCCACCATGACCCCTGACAATGGGTTAAGACATACTGACTGATAAATCACGACTATATGTTCAAGATGGAATGATATACTTCAAACCTTCATTAGAATTCATAATATAGAGGGCATGACTTCTCAGATTGTAAATCAATGTTTCTAAAAATATGCCAAAGTTCTCACAAATCTTCTAGATTAACTTCGCCATTACATATATTAATAACTAAATAACTATGCCTTTAAACTTTTGAGCACATTGTATCATCTGGAGAGACCATTCAAACCAGAGTTGATGATTCAGTCTGTCTCTGACGAGGACTGAGAATCTGCATCTCTAACAAGTCCCCACACTCTGACAACCATTGATTGATGGCATACCCTGATACGATATGAGAAAGAACTCTGGATTGATATGAAAATCTGAGTTAGAATTCACCCTCCTAATAACTCCCTATGGTCCCGAGAGTGACTTAACCTCTGGGGCTGGTTTCTCATTTGTGAAAATGAGGTAATACTATCCGGCCTACTTCCTACTTCATGGGCATGGAATAATAGCCAATTAGAACACCAATGTGGAAATGCTTTCCTCCACACTAACGGAGCAGAACAGTGGCTCAGATAACTTCCTGTCTCTCCCACACCAGGATCTAGCTTGACAATGAAGCTGAATGAGTGACAAAGCAATGTCACAAGCACAGCAGCAGATAAAAGTGATTAATCTACCCCAGAAAGACCTCTTCCACTTCTGTAAGAAGTACCACAGTGACCCCCTAGACCTTTCCCCTAATTTGCCCTTATAGTCTTTATTTTACAGACTCATCACTGTCTAAAAAGCAGAAAGCCTTCTGCTTACTGCCTTCCTGCTCTTCTCGCCAACAAACAAGGATGCTGACATTTTTCCTTTCTCCTATTTTTGAACTACTGTGTGAACTCTAGCAAGAAGAATTGTGATTACCTTTCTGATTCCCTGCAAACAGTCGAGGATGGTGAGGTTGTAAGTGCAATTTCCAAAGGAAGCATCCCTATAAACACAAAAGAAACTTACAATTAAGAACGTGCATTTAAAATATTCAAATAATAAAATGCCAAAGTCAATTAGACAACACTAGTTTGTCTTCACAGCTGTCAACGTGTTAACTTATGTAACACATCAGAGCCTACTAGTTAACTACTCCAACAGCTTAACTGAAGCACTTCTGAAGTCACAGAAATCCCACAAAAGCAGATTTAAGAGCCTCAGCACAGGAGTCAGATAGCCTTTGCTCAAATTCCAACTCTGCTTCCTACTGGCTGGGACCCTGAGCAAGTTATGTTACTTCCATGAGTCTTGGTTTCTTCATCTGTGAAATGGAATCACTGAGAGTAACTACCATTCATAGGACTGTTATCAGATTACATTAAATAAAAATATGGAAGTCCTTTGTCTGGTGCTTAGCACAAGGAAGAGCATAGTAAATATTACAACTTTTCTTATTATTAACAGTGAACTGGACTGTTTAATTAAGTAAAGCATTCACCATCACTAGAGACACAACCATCTGTCAGGGATATGGTAAATGTAATATTAATACAAGTGCAAAAATGTAAGGGGGACAATGCATGCATGTCAACAGAACCCAAGCAGTCATTCTCACGGATTAAATGCCAGCCCACTCATCCTTCCCCCTCCAAACAACTGTCTCTGGGGATCCATAAGATGCACCATGAAGTGTTCTATCAAAAGGAGTGGGAACCTACTGCACCGAAAATTGAGTACTTCATACTTTATTTAAGTTTTTAGAGCAACTTAGCAGACCTGCTTTAGGCAACATAAAACTGAAGTATCAAGTTCAGGTCAGTTAAGCAAGAACTGGCACCGGAGCTTTAACACTAGCAATGTTCCAAGGTGTCCAAGGCAAGAAACTTGACCTCCAGGCTCTCAGTCTCTCTGCCCATCCCCCACTGCTGACCCAAAGGAACAAAGCTGTCAGGTGCCTGCCAATGACAAAGTCGAACGCACCACACAAGGCTGGTCAAGGGCAACAGAAGGGGAGGGTGCAAGGAGGAGTTCCATGGGGAGAAAAATGATCTTAAAGGGCTCTAGCATAACTAACATAAAACCAAGTTTTACATCACAACCATCCAAGGTAACTTGAACCAATGGTTGCTAAGCCATCAATTAAAATGCAACTCTAACATCGCTGAGTTTCAGCATTCTGATAAGCTAGAATGCAAACAGTAAGCAAGCAAAGAAGCCTAGCAGAAATGTTTCTTAAGTCCAAAATTTCAAAGTTAACCTATGTGAATAGGAATGGTTGCTCTAGATATTTAAGTCTGATTTCCAGAGTTCTTTTTTTAATGCCATCTAAACTCATGGGTCAGTGAAAAACAAAATAGGCCCTTCTTCAAATATCTTGTAAAGACAAAAACCATATATCAAGAAGCAAGTTGGAGTGAACTAAGCCAGAGAAAGGAGTAGCTGTGGATCTAAGATAAAATACTACCGGTAGTTAAAATAAATAAGCACATTCCCTTGTAGACACCTGTCTCTTCAGAACAAGGGTTCTGCATCTTTTTGTGTACCATGGGTCCCTTTAGTAAATAGATGAGATCTATAGACCCCTGTTCTCAGAATATTTTTAAATGCATAAAATAAAATACAAAGGAATGACAGAAGACTAATTCAAATTTATCAACATATAAAAGAACAAGCTTATAATACCATAATATATACTTTTTTTATTAATATATTGGATAACAAGGCCTAGTAGTAGGTCTGATAAGGACTATCATTTTAAAGAAGGAAGACACAATGTTAAGATATATACAACAACTGTATTGGGATATAAAAATGTGATTTCTATTGTGATAAAGTCATTTATATTGCTAATAGTACTACAGTTTATTTTCAACATTTATAATTGAAGGCAACCTTATAAGTTACAAGGTTAGTGAAAATAGATATGTTTTGTCATCCAAATTTACTGACTCTAAATTATCTCCACAGACCCTGAATTAAAAACTGCTTCAGTAAAGAAAACTTCTTTGTATTTCAAAAGAGTAAAAAAAAGTATAAGAATCAGAGGTGCTCTTTATTCCCTCATTTTCTCACACCTAGACTCAGCTAAACAAATTCACAGATTTAAGTTGTCAGGGACGCTCCAGATTCAGTCTTTCTGAAAGTGTCAGCAAAGTACGATGAGACTGTCATAATATCTCTTGTCCTATCACAGTCACAACTTTTCACCAAGGATTGAAACGAGCCTTGGTGACGTGGTGATCACATCTGCAGACCTGAGGGTGAAGGGACAGTTGACATGTCATCTGACAGAATTAGGATACGAAGCAGTCACAGCAGGCTGGAATGACAGGCAGAGGTTTACAAATTGAGATACATAAAAAGGGATGCTCTAAAATTAAATCACATTCTTAGGATTGAGGAAAGAAAGTGAAATACCTTTTTTTGAACACTAACTATGCTGGGTAATTTGGATTCATTAGCATATTTAATCCTTATGTCCCAAAACCTGCCCCCATATTGGGCAAGAGAGATATAGATCATTGGTGGCATGGGGCTCATATGTTGTCAAAGGAGAGTGAAAGTGAAGGAATACAAACATGTTATATATTCTCTGGGGGAGGGGAAAAGAAAGAGAAGGTCAAGGTAGCAATACAAAAACTTCACTAAAAAATTTTAAAAGGCTTTTTTTTTTTTAATAGAATCAAACAAGGTCAAGAAGAATAAGAGAGCAGACAACAGCAATAAAATTCTGAAAGCTAGAAATCAGATAGATGAGCGGTAATACATTAGAAGACCAAGAAAACTGAATATTAAGGTGACAGTGGAAAAACCAGAGAATCAACCAATTAATACCAGGTAATTCTTAAAAGGGTTAGAAATTGGCAGCACCAGGTTCTTCTGGAAGTGAGAATAGAGGAAATGACTAACATAGATTGAAAGTTCATTTAAGAAGCTGAGAGATTTTACTCTATAAAAGCAACAGTATCTCCCATTTTATAAATCAATCTTCCCTGTTGATTTTCCTCAACCACCCAATATAGTTAGAACCATCTGAAAATAGAATGGTTGGCCCTGGAAGGCAGCAAGATACCTGCCCCCCACAATATTCAAGCTTCAGTGGGAAGATGGCTGGTAAAGAATATTTTCCACCTACATATAATGGTGATATGAAATGGAGGTCGAGTTACGAAAACACCGGGTCCTGTTAACCTCCAAAATCCCTCCCTACACTAAATTTATATCATTATATAATAATAATATAATTAATTATCCTTTTCCTCTCCATCTCTCTCCCCTGCATCTTTCAAAACAGCATTTAAACATCTTCAAATATCTACCATCTTTAAGAGAAGAAGACCATCCAATACTTCTGAAACTACATCTCCAACAACCATCCTCTTTGAAACGAGACTTCTCTAAAGAAGTCTTGCCTCCTGCCTCCATTTCTTTCCTCTCACATCCTAACCTCCTCCACACCATGACCATTTCTCACTAAGGTCACCAGTGATCTATCTCCATATTGCTAAGCCCAGGGGACTTTTTGAATAAGATAAAATTCACTATTTTAGCCTTTTAAAGGTATGAAATTCAGTAATTTTTAGTATATTCACAATTCACATCACCACCAATTCCAAAACATTTTTATTACCCCATTGAGAAACTGCCCATTGGCAGTAACTCCCCATTCTCCCTTACCCTCCACTAGCCCGCATTCTAGCTCTCTGGATTTGCTTATTCTAAGCCCAGGGAACACTTTGGAAGCATCATTTTATTTATTATGTTAGCAACAAGTAACGCCTTCCTTTGAATTTTTCTTCTACTTCTCCAAACACTACTCCTTCATCCTTCCCCTCCCAGGCTTTAAAAGTTAGAGTTCCTTAGTTGCAATGTCAGACTTCACTTTTCTCACTTCATACTGTGAAACATTAGCATAGCATCAGCATAGCATCACCTGGAGGCTTCCTGAAAACACAGAATGCTGGGCCCCACCTCAGTTTCTGATTTAATACGTCTGGCGCAGAGCATGAGAATTTGCATTTCTAGCAAGTTTCCAGGCAGTATTGATGTTGCTGGTGGGGTCGGGATGGGGGAAGGAGGACCACATTTTGAAAACCAAGCCTTACACAACCTCATCTACATAAACGACCATCTGTCTGCCTATGACCCTCAAATTTATCTCTCTAGCACAAAATCCTTAAAACTACAAAACGGGATAGCCAACCACATATACACTTGGATGTCTTAAACTCATAGCATTAGAAGACTCTCTTGAAACCGCCCACCACAAAACAATAATAGCAGCAGCAATCGGCCCTCCCTATCCCAAGCTAGAATTCAGAAGTCCCTCCAGCTCTCTCATTCCCTTTATCCTACCGGTCATTCTGCCCTATTGTTTTTCCCTCATCAATGTCTCGTGAACGCAGTTCCGCTGCCAACTTGCATGTAGACTCCTGCAACAGCGCTCCACGTCCACTCGTAGCCTTTCTAGTCAGTTTTCTTCATTGCAGCCAGAGTGACATTTATAAGAGGCACATCTAATCCTGTCACTTGTCAACTATAACACTTCACTGATCCTCCACTGCTCTCAGGAGAAAGTTCAGTTCCTCAACAGGGATGTCCGCCCAGTCTGTCCTGCCTCCTAATTTCATGCTCCTGTCTGTCTGTGACCATCACAATGGCTTTCCCTGGGCTCTTACCACAGAACCTTTGCTCCTACTGGTCACATTTCTTCTACTCACCTTTGCCCCCGTTACCCCACTTATCTTCAGATCTCACTTCAAAGATCACTTGTCTTGGGGAAATCTTCTAACCCCACGCTGGCTCGATCAGAACCCCAACTTTTTTTTCATTGGAATTAACTATAGTTTGACACAGTTGAACATGGTTGTATCCTGGTGTGCTTATCTGAGTCTCTGTCCGTATATAGTAATCCTGAAGAAGGTAGGATCTATACATTTTTTACCCACCACAGTCTCCTTAGTACCTAACACAGCGCCTGACACAAAATAAATATTCAGTAAATGTTTGTAAATAAACATTTAAATTAAGTAAAGGAGCTTGAGAGCCCATCTAAGAAAAATTTCTTTAATATTCTATGGACATTTTATTTAACTCAATAGGCTAAGGAAGTTGGGATGACTCAGTGGGTTAAGCACTCACTTTGTAGCCTGGGGTTCAAAGATTGAGTCCCAGTCCCAGCCTCAGCCTGTGCAGACCCATACGCTAAACTGGAGCAAGCTTCCCATGTGGAAGGCCCCACTCATGGGGGGCGTGCCTCTCATGTGGGAGGCCCCTGACTTGGTTCCTGCCCTGCGCAGCCCCCACCCACCTGTGCGGAACAAAACCATGTCAAAAACTGATGACATACAACTATGGAGACTGCTCTGGGCCCTCCCCTTCTCTCTGGCTCTCTCTGGCTCTGTGTCTCTCTCTGTCAAAGACAATAAAATAAATCTATTTTAAAAATAGCCTAATATCTCTCAGTCCTCACTAGGAAAATCCTTTCTGTCCATTTAATATCATTTCCTTCTGTTCTCTTTGCTAAAGAGTATTAATTGAACACAGCCAAGAGCAGTGATGTTCAAAGTAGCTTTTCCTTTCTTTGTCAAGTTGTATTAAACACAGTTTTATTTTAATCCAGACACTTCAGAGAGCTTTTAGGATTTAAACCACACCAATGTACCACAAAGCTTTAAACTCCTGGAGTTTTATTGAAGTTACAGTTCCCAATTGTTTACTTAACTCCTGGTTTTCTTTTTCACTAATTCATCCATGCATTCATTCATTCACATTTATGGAGACAAATATTTACTGAGTTAAATAAGAGAATATCTGTATTTTTCCACCTCCCTCATAAAGGACCACTGAAATCCCACAGACTTCAGCTGAGGGGGAAAGTTTGCCACCCTCTTTCTCCCTGGGAAAACTACAGCTCTTATGCTTATCTGTCAGGACAGTTCTACCATGTATTGCATTACTCTCTTAAACAGGTAAACACGAAGCTGCTCTTCATTCAGGAGATAAGGTAATTCCCCAAACACCCAGGGTTTCTAATCTTTCATCGATGCTTTAGAATAAATCATGCATCTCTAACCCTCAATATATAAGACTAGCGTTATAACCAACAGCTATCTAAAGACATCCTAATACTAAGTTAGCTCAGTCTCATGCCTGACCATCTATACTCCATTCATCTTGCCAGTTCTATCTTTCTAAATGTGACTTCTAGCATGATAGTCAACTAAACCATAAAGTTATCATAAAGTGGTTATAAGAATCCAGGGGATGCTGGAATGACTCAGCAGGTTGAGCGCTCTTTTACAGCCCTGGGGTCTGAGGATCAAATCCTGGCCCCAGCCCATGAAGACCCATATATTGAACTGGGGTGTGCCCCCAGTTCAGTTCTCACTGGACAAGACCCCAGTCTGGTTCCTTCCCTGCACAGCCCTACCCCCACCTATGGAATGAAATGATGTAGAAAACTAATGACGTGCAACTATGGAGACTGCTCTGGGCCCTCCCCCTCCTCTCCACCCCCACCACCCTGTCAAAAACAATAACAATAAATCTTTTAAAAAACATAATCCACATAACTATGACATTGGGAAGAGCTGGAAGTTAATATTTGTTGAATAAAAAACTAAATGAATGAATATTTGAATAAATGTAGCAATTGGGATTTTTTATGTTTTTGCATTTGTTTTGCAGAGAAGCAAGTGAAGAAAAATTAAATTTAAGAAAACTAGAATTACCATCCTCAATTAGATACAAAAAGAAAAGGTTTGATTCATTCTTGTCCTAGAGCTGTCTCTTATAGGCTCTCAAAAGTCTATTGTTAAATAGTCAGAAATTTTGAGAGGCCAAGTCAGCATTGGTAGGAATATTTACACCACGAAAATCAGCAAAAGCTTTTCACTTACTGAGCTAGGTTACCAGCACCTCGCAGCCTATAACCTAAGAATCTAAGAATTCACTCAGAATTATAGCAACCCTATAAATGTCAATAATGAGCAGATGAAACCAGAGATGAAAGAACGTTTTCACACAACACAATAAGAAAGCATTTCTGGTAATGAAGTCTTTTGAAATGAAAAAAATTATGAAGAACTGAGACATGGTGTTTGCAATGTGGAGACTATACTAAAGAATAAAAAAGAACTGATGATAAAGAACTATTGGAAATGATTGCGAACCACATATATCTTGATTCTATGATTCTCCATAAATTCTCTGAAGAGCAAGTAGTTAGGAGGTATATAAATAGCTGCAAAGTAACGGATTAGAAACCATCTCAGAAGTCATCTGAACACTCTTTCAAGTACTGAACTACAGCCCATTAACCCACCACAAGACCATGTGCTTCTTAAGGACAAGGAATATGACTTTGATGTCTATGTGCCCAGAGTCTCGTACAGTGTTGGGCACATTTCTACACTGTAGATGTTAAATGAATGACTGAATTAATAAAAGAATGAATAAATAATTATTACCAGGAGATCATTCAACTTATGCCTGAACAACCCTAGTGGCTGGGAACTACTGATCTTTCAAAAATTATATAAAACAGCCTTTAATCATAAACTATGATTAAACTATAAAGCAAAAATTATATAAAACAAACTTTAATCATAAATTATGCACAATAACAAAAAACATAGTCCCCATTATTGTTGTCAAATGGAAATATACCAGCCACAAAAGAGTCACATTATGTAATTTAAAAAATTTTCATAACCATTAAAATAAAGTAAAAAGAAACAAATTATACTAATTTTAATAATACATTTTATATAATCCAATAAACCTAAATATTACCATTTCAACATGTAATCATCATAATGATAAATGAGGTATTTTACCTTTTCAATATTAAATCTTCAAAATCCAAGGTATATTTTAAGCTTACAGTCTATTTCAGTTTAGATTAAAGAAATTTCAAGTACTCAATAGCACATGTAGCTAGTAGGTACTAGACAGTTTAGCCCTAGACTATACTGTATGGGTACTCGGGAACTAGACAATGCCCCAGAATACTTTCCACAATTATCCAAAGTACACCTCTCTTCCAGTCGCTGAATATGGATTTCCATGACATATACAAGTGCTGTCCGTAAAGTATCCAGCCATGTAACCATTCTTGTTATATTGACAATAGCTGGATTTTTTCCAGACAGCTCTCGTATATACCAGCTCCAGGGAAAACAAAGAACTGATTGCTTGTATCATCTAGGCCTACAAGATAAAAGTCTATTTGATAAAAATTAGTGGGGAGAACAAAGCCATCTCCCACTCATGAAAGAGCAAAATCATATGGCTTCATGGGACAGAGCAAAAGGCTGAGCACCCCCAGTCCCTAACTTTTTGATAGGGAACACAATCTCCTGCCTTCCAGATTTATCATAAGGCCATATACTAATCACTTTGTTCATCTAAGAAACAGAAATATGTGAAAATCCATTTCTAAGTCATGGCTTAAAAGGTCACATAAAATCAGCAGGACAGAATCAGTCCAGAACACGCTTGTCCAACCACAGCCCAGAACAGCTCTGAATGTGGCAACACAAATTCGTAAATTTTCTTAAAAGGTTGTCAGAATTTTTTGCCATGTTTTTTTTTAGCTCATCAGCTATCATTAGTGCTAGTGTATTTTACGGGTGGGTGACCCAAGACAATTCTTCTTCCAATGTGGCCCAGGGAAGCCAGAAGGTTGGACATCCTGGTCTAGACCCAGCAATAACAGGCACCAGAAAAACAGACCAAGGGCTGTGCCCCGGGCCTTTTATGGACATCCGAGTGACATTCATAACCACACTAATTTTGCTATAAAGATAAAAATAACAGTAAATTGTCTTTGATTCATATATTGAAAATAAGATCTTCATTGAGTAGGCATTCAACAAAATAATTATGTTCATTAACATAAATGATTGCAATCTTAGTCCAAACCATCTTTACCAAACACTAAGGCTGGCTATTGGAAATGTACTATAAAGAGTACAAACATGTGGCACTGGCCTTTCCACAGGTTTAGTGACACTGATCTGGAACCATAAAAGTAGGAATAAAAAGAAGTAGTCTGAGCCAATTTTCACAGCTAAAACTACTGAAGCACTGTTGTGTTCCAAAAAAAAGAATAGAATAGACGTAAATCACCTCCTTACATGTACTTTAGTGGGTCTCAGAGACCCTGATGACTGTTTCTGTTCACAGAACCTATAGACTGGTGCTTATTTACCTCTTTAACAAGAAAAATGTGCTAGTGTCTGCTTTTCCTGGTGGTCCAAGTTCCTCAAAATGTTCCACTGTTGAGAATGGACTAACAGTTTGGATGAGATATGCCCTCTATTTCCATCTATTTTCAACACTCAGGAAACAGAAGCATCCTCACTGTTCAAAACCAGTGCATATTTTCTTCCCATCATAACAAGCATCAAAAGCAAAGGTTTAATAAAGATCTACAAGGGCAGATATAACTCCAAAGAACAACGAGAAGCAAAGAGGTAGCTATCATAAAAAAAAATTGAGAAAAAAAAAAAAGAAATCTTAAGAGAGCATAAAATAAATTTTTGCTTTTGTACTTTTCATATTCAAGGGGGGAAAAAACATGGTAAAGAGAACTTTCCCTTTGAAGTACAAAGTTAATTGGTAAATAAACTTTGACAAAAATCACTATATCATATTTAAGCTAACAACTATCTGGTTCAACACTTTAGGTACAGAGATCTATTTTATAATTACATCTAACATCTACCAGCACATGTTCACTTTGCTTTGGAAGAAAGAAGGGGGCAGGCTAAAGCCTAGTTCTCAGTGGCTGACCTCTTGGAATCTTTGTTAGAGACCTACAAGTTCTGGCTTGTCCAGATGGCCCAGAATCATGGCTTCAGATTTCCCATTAAGATGCAACCACCGTAAAACTTAACTCAGCAACAGGGTATTACTACCGGTCATCCCCCACACAACAAAGCCCTCCCTGAACACAAACAGTATGGATCCACTTTAGTGACAAATGTCACTCAAGGACTGACTGTGGGGGGTCTGTGTGTCCTGTTAAGGAAGGTTTTCTGGCCTCACATCTGCTCTAAGAGAAAACTTGCATATTGCTGTCCAGAGTAGATAAAATACCATTGTTTGATAAGCCATCTATTTCCAAGACTCTCAGGAAACAGCACAAAAAAAACAGTTCCATGAAAGGCAGCAACGGCAGCATAGTATTCTAATCCCAAGAGATCACACAGGTATGGATCATGAAGTGTGTCCTAGAGTGATTCAGAACACCAAATCTGCCACATGTTAATAGAAACTAGAGAGTAGTAAGTGATTCAGGATGAAGCATTTTGAGAATTTCTGAGTTAAAGAAAGTTAAACTTTTTTACTCAGAACCACTCCATCTTTAAAATGGGAATGTGCTCTGTAAATCTCTAAGATGGAGAGTTTTAAGCTTATTAAATCATTGAAATCTTTTTTTCTTTTTTTCCTATGGTAGATTGCACAGGGATACTTGGCAGCATTTTGAAATCATGTAGGTAGTTTTCAGAAACCCCTATACCCAAACTTTATCTCAGACCCATAATACCAGAATTTGTGGGAGTAGAATCCAGGCATCAACATTTTTTAAAGTTTCTCAGACTTTTAAAAACCAAGGATGAGAACCAACCTAAGTTTGGGAAATACTGAACTATAAATTCTAGCTCTTCTCCAAACTAAAATAAAATAGCCACCCAAAAATGCACACCTGCGACAGATGGATGGATGGATGGATGGATGGATGGATGGATGGATGGATGGATGGATGGGTGGATGGATGGATCCATACATACATACAATTGGAGAGAGGACATCCAGTGTTCAACCAGCTTTATGCCATTGGATGTCAGTGCAGGACACTTACCGGTACCTCACCCTCACCTCTGTACCTAGTCATTATTTTTCCTGCATGTTTTCTGAATTTGTCTTCCAAAATAGGACCCTGTTATTTATTGCCTGTATAGTTTTATTCCCCATTTATTTTATGTGACACAGAAAAATTGGTTTTTATCAGATTTATGAATCATCAATACCCAAAACATGTACCAAACTGATACAGATGAACCAATAAACAAAGAAGTGTAAAATAAATTTGAAAGCACAAAGGAGATCTAATGGAAGAGTTGTACAATTGAGATTTGTTATCTTTTCAATGTTTTGTGAGACTTAGAGTTTTCACAAACACGGTTTTATGAACACCCAAGAATGTAAGTTTGAAAACCGCTGCCACTAACTGCCCAGAAAACCACCTGGGAATAACACTAAGGACTGGTGGTCTTGTGGGACCTTAGGTCAGATGCAATAAATACGACTTTGTGGACTGACTGGTCAATAAAACAGACTATAAGTTTGGTAGCACACTGAAAGAAAGAGAACCTAAACAGATTCATACCCGGCTTGCCAGTTCAAACCCCTGGATTCTGGCCCCAGAACTGAAAAGCCCCTGGTTCCTTGAAGGTCAACTGACAAACCAACACTAAAGATGGAAGAACTCAAAGAATTAAAGTAAGTAAAAACAAAAAGTACCCTTTTGCTCTAATTTCCAGCCAATGGCACTTTTAATAAACACATTGGCTAGCCTTGGTACAAGTAAAAAGTACAGTTTTTGACATAACTACTTTAAAATTAAATGGTACACCCTAATCTAGACTTGCAAACACTAACAACACTCAGGAGTTTCACATCAAGCCAGAAGTTCAACTCTTCCCGGTCTATAATGCTAAAAGATCGTAGATGGAGACCAGGGTGGAAATTAGGTGAAGGCTAAGGCACAAACTTCCAGTTATAAGATAAATTAGTCCGGAGGATACAATATAAATACCGCTATATGGTATATTTGAAAGTTACTAAGAGAATAGATCATCATAGATCTCATCATAAAAAAAAATTATAAGTATATGAGGTGAGAGGTATTCACTTATTGTGGTAATCATTTTGCAACATATGTATGTCAAGTCATTATGCTGTACACCTTAAACTTATACAGTGCTATATATCAATACCTCAATAAAACTAGAAAAGAATAGGCAGTAAAGTCTATCCAATTTTTTAAAATAGTTTGCCTCGTCTTTAGAGAATTTTTAAATAAGTTAATAGAAAACTATAATTTTAAAAAAATTAAGGGGAAGCCGGGATGGCTCAGCGGGTTAAGCACTTGCTTTGCAGCCCTGGGGACCGGATTGAATCCAGGCCCCGGCCCGTGCAGACCTATATGCTGAACTCGGGAGTGCTTCACATGCGGTAGATCCCCCTAGCCCAGTTCCTGTCCTGCATGGTCCCCACCCATCTGTGTGGAACAAAACCATGTCCAAAACTTATGACATACAACTATGGAGACTGCTCTGGGCCCCTCCCTTTCTCTCTGTCTCTTGGTGCCTCTGTCTCTCTCTCTCTCTCTCTCTCTGTCAAAAACAAAAAAATAAAAATAAAAGTCTTAAACAATTTTTTAAAGTTAAATCCATATTAAAAAACTCAGCCTTTTCAGTTATAATAATGTACCTACACTGCAAACATAATATTATATAGTATTCAACCTAACCTGCCATTATAAAAGACGACCTAAACCATACAAACGAAAAATTACAGCACCTAAAAACAGCACTTACATTGTTAAGTCTCCAGTTTTCATCCGAACATGAAAGGCTTTCATGGGTCTCGCCCCCAACACCTCCAATTCCCAGTACTAGGATTAAACCTCCTTCTTCAGTATTCCTGTAATACCTACCTCCTAACTCTAATAAGCACTATAATTGTTTTCTACACCTACACACTTACAAACTGTATACTGAGTTACCCAGTGCAGGTACCTAGTTGTCTTAAACATCTTTAGAGCCACAAGACTATCACACTGGCACAGAAAAGCAATAAGTAAATTCATGTATATATTAGTCCCTGGCACACAGATAAGAGCCCAATCTCAGCTCCTCAAGCGAAGAGTCAGCCATATGTGGTCCACCATGCAAACAATCACAATATAAGACACTTACGTTAACGGTGTATGTGGCAAATATAATGGGGCATGAACAAACTGTAATAGGGAATTATAGGCAAAGGACCTGCCCAGCCTCTCAAGAAAAAATGAGGAAAGGTTTTACAGAAAAGACTGCTCAGAATAAATCTTGAAGAACAGCATTTAAATTCACAGTAGCCATAAAACCACTTCATCAGAGACACTAAAAATATAAAGCACAAAGGAACATAGGCATTTAGTGAAGAGGGCACATACAGATACCAACCACACTTTGACAAACATTCAAAATGAGCTTCAATTTAAAAAACTTTAAACAATAACACAATTACACTTAAATTAAAGTATGCTTAAGGCTTCCAGTTTTTAAATAAAAGTGTTAATGCAGCAGTGTTTGTTTGTTCTTTAATTCAGACAGTAAATGTATAATTTAGTGACAAATGGTATTAAAAAACCTGCCAGATAATAGAATCCAGATTATAAATGAAGGCCAAGGCAACGATGGCTGACCAGAACTAGTACAAAAATTATTCTTTTTCTAGAATTACAGTTGACATTCAATATTATACTAGTTTTAGGTATACCGTAGAGTGGTTAGACATTTATGTAACTTATGAAGTGATGGAGATGATTCTTGATGATACTGTATTAGCTTTAGTTGGCTTGGGCTAAAGATTCAAATCAACTCAAATTTTATCTTAGCATTAGGAAAAATAAAGTTTCTTTAGTTAAATTCCAAAAAACTAGTAGTATTCTTTCAACTAAATTTAACACTACATTATAAATATGCTACTTTGTCATATTTTCTCCCTGTAATGCATGGTTTATGAAAAGTTGGATTTAGAAATGCAGCTTAATGTAAACATGACTCTTGGTGTCTTGAGTCACAAGAAAGACACAATGTAGAGCTAAATCAAGGTCAATCTATTACTAGGAAATATTTACCTAAACCAACAAAAAAATGCTTCATATTTGCATTAAGCATTCTTTATCATATAATGAGTATCTTTATGCGAACAGATTACTAAAATCTTTTTTCTTTTTTTTAAAAGATTGACTGTTATTGTTTTTGACAGAGAGAGAGAGAGAGATACAGAGACAGAGAGAAGGGGGAGGGCCCAGAACAGTCTCCATAGTTGCACATCATCGATTTTTCCACAGTTTCACTCCAAAGGTGGGCGGGGCTGCACAGGGCAGGAACTGGGTCAGGGTCTCACCCTGGTGAGAACCAAACTGGGGGCACTCCCCAGTTCAGCATATGGGTCCAGACGGGCCGGGGCCGGGGCCGGCATTCGATCCTCGGTCCCTGGGGCTGCAAAATGAGCGCTTAACCCACTAAGCCATCCTGGCTTCCCCTAAAATCTCTTTAAGACTAACAATAATACTATAATTTTTTTTTATATTATTGTCCATTTCTTTCTGCTAAAATACGTCTGAGAGCACGTAAATTTAAAAAGCTACAATTAAAATGGTAGTAACAAAGAAACAAAAACTCATGGACACAGTCAATGGTTTGCTGGCTGCCTGGGGGTGAGGGTAGGAGGGTGGGGGGAGGGCAGGAAGGTGGGGGGAGGGCTGGGGGGGCATAGAGAGGGGGCATCAAATGTAAAAAAATAATAATAATAAAATGGTAGGAAACAAGCTAAATGTCTACCTATTAGAGGCTGGTAAAATGCATTTTTGTACATTATACAAAAATAAGACAATGAGGAAGGAAGCTCTCTATGGACTGGTATGAAAAGACATCCATGACTAGTTAAGTGGAAAAAAATTAAGGTACAGAATAGTAGATGCAGTATGCTATACTTTGTGATTTTAAAAAATGGATAAATAAGAATGTATATCTTTATTTGCTTGTATGCACATAAAGAAATTCTAGAAGGATATCGAATAAACTAATACCAGAAGTTATCCAGAAAAAAATTAGACAGATGACAGTCAATGGCAGGAGAGAGAGTTTTCACTGTAAAACTTCTTACATATTAAAAAAATTTGAACCACGTTAATGTATTTTATTTATATTTTCAAATATTTAAATAAAAACAATTTAGAAAAATAGGCTACAATTGCAGTAGTTATGACTTATTTCTATGTTAAGCCATAACAATTTTCTTACTATCTTTGCTTCCATTCTAAATCTTCTTAATTATTTAAAAATTCTAGCTCTCAGGAAACAAATTAATTACCTAGCACAGAGAAGCTAAACATACAGTTATGCTTAATAATCTGTCACTTTTTATCTACCCTTCAATAGCTAACTAGCTCATACTCTTAATTGCTTGAGGATATTTTCCACTCGCTATACCCTGTATCTCTTGATTTCACGGAGAAGAACAAGCATACTAGGTGTTGTCTACCCCATTCCTTCTACCCACCTTAATACACATGCTGTGTCTAATAATGCCCTCTCCTGTGGTCTGAGAAACAGAGGTGAAAACCCCTTAAACCTTAAGGGATTTAGTCTTAATTTATTCATTCAAATATTTACTAAAAGTACTTTTGAATGTCAGGCCCTGGGGTCTGCTCTCTGTGAGTTTACAAGAATGTAAGGAAGACTGACAAGCAAAGAGGCCTCCTCAATCTTTCCTGTCCCTTTCTTTCACTATTGTTGTAATTATGATATTGGTAACGATAATAAGCCATCCCTATACTTGTAGATTTGGACATGCCAAAAGGCAAAAATATTAGAATCAATCATATCAGAGATGACTGTTGTGGAAGTTTTGACATATGTGCCCTTCTACTTTTTAAATATTAAGGTCAAGTTTACCCCAAATTTTAAAAAGATCTTCTGCGGGTAATACTTTAAAAAGGTTCTTTCCCAACATTGTAATGAGAAGACAGGCTTCCTCAGAATGAATGCTAGATTTGTGTGCTAAACAGGTGGCTTAGGGTCCCCACTAAGAAGGTACTTCTGGGACAATACTTAGAGGGTCTTATTCTATATCCTCAATCCCTGACATTTGGTCAGAGCTCAATCAATGCTCATGAAATGGAAGAATAAATGGATGAATCCATGATGTAGATTACTGAAATCTAACATATCTTGATATGGTTATTAGCTCATAAATCGGACACTCTTTATGAATAAACTGTCAAGATAGAGAAAGAATTCAAAGAAAAAAATTTTTTCCTAAAAAGAAAAGGCCATTTTATTCTTACTAGATAGTGAGAGAAAAAAAAAAAAAACTCTGTAAAAAGGAAATAATATAAACTGCCATCTCATTTCATTCCATGTAACATCTTGGTCACAGTCTTAAAACAATTAAAAAACACAATAATCCAATTCTAAAGTAGTGAGCCATCTAGCCAAATGCTGCAGCCCAAGTCTAACAGTTATACCTGAATGGAAGGTAGGGGGGATTGGAGCCAGACAGGAGTGTTCTGTAGGCTTCTTCTGGTGTCTTCTTCAAATAGATTACCTATGACAGATAAACAGCAACATTTAGAATTCCACCAAAAGACGCCGTGAAACTAATTTAATTACTCACCAAACTTGCATTTTATTTATTCCACTTTGAGGGACAACTGTCATGGTGATAATGTTGATGTTTAGACAGCAAGGGAGCTGTATGTAGCCTTTGGCTTAAGGATAAGTAAGAGCTCAGAGACAGAAGGCAGATCTATAAAGTGGCCACCCAAGGCTGTTTTACAAGGTACACTGAACAGGCATTATACAATGGCAGGATTTTTCCTTTTGGGAACAGAACAACCATACTTCCATTATTGGAGTGTGTGCTCACCAAAGACCAATATGGGCTTCCCTGTCCTTCACAGAAGATCTGCCACGAGACAATTCAGTGCCTGGTGAATTTTGAAAGACATCTAAGGGTGAGGGCAATACCAACGAGAGGTCTACTGAGTTCTCTATCTGCTCTGAGGAAAACCCATGTTGCTCTCTAAACAATAAAATCACAACAAAATGGGTGAAAATGAGTGTAGGTAAGAATGCTGAAAAACATGTTGGTTTGGCTCTTGGTACCAACGAGACTTGCATTCCTCTGGTCCAGCATGACAACTAATCTTAAAGAAATAAACAGAAAGGAGTTCCTGAAACCAGTAAACAACTCCCATTTAATCAACTTATTGACTATGTATGTGCCAGACATTGTATCACATACTGGCACCTCTCTTAATAGAACTTATGTTCTTGTGGGGCAAAAAGAGTAACTAACAACAAAAACAAATAGTCTGAGGTTAGTGCTAAAAAGGAAATAAATAGGGTCCTTGAAAGAGAATGGAAAGGGGCTGCTTGAGGTAGGGCAGTTGGGGACAGGTCTCTGGAAGTCATGTGGGGTAAAAAGTGCAGAGGTAGAGCCGTGGAAAGAGCGAAAGGAAGGGAGGGTTAGCAGGGCCAGGGTCCTTGAGGCAGGAAAGAGCGGGGTGTGTTGGACAGAGAGGAGATCCAAGTGGCAGGGCAGGGTCTGGATTGTGAAGAGTTGGGTTTTCTTGTAAGTGTAACTTAATGTTTTTATTCTGAGCTGAGGGCGTTGATCCTTTTCTCTACATTTTGAATCAAATTTGACTCCTAAAACACCCTCTACCTGGAACTAATGGCATTATTTCCTTAATGTGTCCCAATATCAGAACCCTATGCATTTCAAAGACAGGAATGGCAGTCTCAGTTCTTACAAAGTAGGGCTCTCCTCTCTACTTATAATAGTTTCTTTGAGCGTTAAGCTATTGCATTAGCAATATATTACACATATTTTAATCATTAATGCTTTCAGGACTAGAAAACACCTCAATTCTGAATTCTCTAAAGAAAGAAAACTAAAATAAATACATAAAAAAATACGTTTAATAAGAAAGTTCCATATTCATTTGACAAGAAAAACACGGTCCGATAAAGTACCCACCAACCAAAGCAAGTTTTATATGAAGCAAAAACAACATAGAAAATGAAACCATTATAAAAGAATAATCTAGACATGAGGCCCAGATGGTACAAATGGAGAATCACATCTTAAGCTGAAGCTCAAATAGTTAAAAATATCAGAAACCAATATTAAAATAGGATTGTGTTGTACCTTAATGCATAGGTTATTTAATATAAACAGAGTTGGTTATAATGCACTGATTTTTCAAGCCTAAAGATGCAGCCGTATTCGAAAGTGGACTACGCCTGCTAAAACAGAAAACTGCTTGGAGAAAGCTTCTGTGTTTGGATTCGATAATTAAAGCTTATACAACAGCCTTTGAAAAGCAAAAATACATTTCCCACCTCGGGAGCAATTACATTAATTCCCTTTCATTTTGATGCACTCATTCTGCAGGATCCAGGCAAAGGCCGCATGAAATATTTCTTTAGACTGGCTACCCCACAGAGTTTCGCTGCTCATCTTACCTGCATGACTTAGCCCACATGACCCGTGTTCTCACACGGTAAGATGAGAGCCTTTGTTTTTATTTTTATCCCACTGCTAAATTATTAATAAGTGCAAAGTGAAACCCAACAGAGGCCATCTAAATTCCAGGAAGGCTCCAGGAGCAGGTAAATGCAATGACCTTTCACAACCTGATGACAAGTACGTGGGAGAGTGCTGACATGCTCCATTAAATGACAGTATGCTGAAGGCACGCATGCTGGGGTCATGAAAATACCAAATTCCATTTTTTCGAGAGAAAATAGGTCATAAAATCTTATGTTCCGATCTTCTTAGCTATGTGTCCTTTTAAAAAGAGAGACAGGGAGACAGACTAGGCCTAATTAAAGCTTGGAAGGAAAGCAACACATAAGCCTCCTGTTGAGCAATCTGATGCTAAGAAGGCTAAGGAACTTCCCAAACTCCCACTGCAGCCCTGGAAGGTCAGAAGTCCCACACAGATGTGACTCTGAAACCACAGTAATTCTACACGTCGCATCTGCTTGAGAAGAGAAACACAGCAACAGCAGAATAAACCTTGGGGAAAAAAAAAAAAAGATCTCCACTCCTCCAAACTCCTAAATACCATTATACTGGATTTTTAAAATCAAGTGACTTCAAACTGTGGACAGTAGCTGTGTCTGAGAAATAGGGCTGGGGAGGAAGAAGCACATTCTACTTTATATTTCCTACTAGCTCCATATTTCTTGTATTTTGTACAAACATTGATTTTTTTTTCTTGTGGAATAACTGAATAGTTATTAAATGTTAAATGCATATTTTCTAAAAATCTATATCTAATTAGCACTCAAAAATTTGTTACCAGATATTCTAATATTTCTAAAAGGATTTTAAGATAAAATTAATTTCAAAGCAATGTTCTAAATATCTTGATTTGTCCTTTTTGTTTCTCAGGGGAAAAAATATACTGTCCACCCTTCTCTCGAGATACTAGCATATAAATCCTAACTGGAATCTTCTCAAACCTTTGATTAATAAAACTTAGCAAAAGCCCTTTGCTAGCACTTCGGGTACCGTGCCAATTTACTTCTAGAATAGTGAATACATGTGTCACTTTAATAAAATTGCTCTACTCTTGCCAGGGAGTCCTAGAAACTGTCTCAATAGAACAGCATTTGACATATACTTTTGTATTTTTAACTGACTAGGAGTCAACCAATTAAAGTGATTTTTTTCTGCTTAATTAACTTTGATGCCAAGTACCAAGGACCTAAATAACTCAATTTCCTTATAAATGGTTCTTAAAGAATATATATATGAAATAGAGGTATTTATGATGGATTTAATCTGGGCAGTCCTTATATATTTTATATATATAGGCACACAGATATCTCCAAGAGTTATGAGGTTTTTATTTAACAACACAGAATTATAATACTACAGGCTAGCATAATATATACTGTTTACCAGTAAGTCAGGAACCAAGGACCTAAATAACTCCATTTCCTTATAAATGATTCTTAAAAAAAATTATATATACACATATATACACACACACATACACACATACATACATACATACATACTGTCCAGAAAGTATCCAGCTGTGTAACTATTCTTGTTATATTGACAATGGCTGGATTTTTTTCTGGAATATATATAAATAATCTCCCCACTAGCTATGGGGCTTTTATTTAATAACACAATTAAAATTATAGTACTACAGCTAGCATAAAATATATTGTTTACCAGTAAGTCACTGTTTCCCAAACTTAATCATGTATCAACTTTCCCACCTCTGCCACCACACGTAGCACCATGTGTTATCATCTCTTTAAATACAAATTCTCTTTTAAGTTAAATCACTTTATTCTAAAGTGTTTTATATCTTGAGAAAACCAGTATCACTTGCATAGGGTCTACACAGAAATGAACATTAAATTACATAATTCTTACAATTTAAAAATGTTTCTGTATGTCACACATCGAGAAATAGAGTAACAAATATTAAATGTGGACTAATTTTACAGAAACAGGAGATCAAGCCAGTAAATTAAATAAAATTCTTTTAGAATTAGTCTGCACATACCTCTAAATCAAATCCTCAGAAAGCCCAGCCAGGCTCCAACCCTTCACTGAGATAGAGTCCTAACCTGCCCTTCTAGCTGAATTTGTCATTGTTCCTTAAATAAACCCTACTCACTAGCCTGAACTCACCATTCCATTAAACATATGTGACACCTTCTGGCATCTGAGGTTTTTATTCTGGACTACTCTCCATACCATCTCTACCTATGTAAATTTTCTTATTTCATTAAAGCTAACTCATGACACCTTCTTCTTTCAGCTTGGAATCCTTTCCCCTTATGTCTTACATTCAATTCTAAGAGTGACAATGACCAGGATAATTATAATAAAAACAAAAAGTTGGGGGTGGCAGGATAGCTCAGGTGTTAAGCACTTGACTCAAAATTACAAGGTCCAGGGGAAGCCGGGATGGCTCAGTGGGTTAGGCGCTCACTTTGCAGCACTGGGGACCGAGGATCGAATCGCGGCCCCGGCCCATGCGGACCCATATGCTGAACTGGGAGCTCCCCTAGTTCAGTTCTCTCTCTGT
>PVKE010006135.1:0-55709 GCA_004027555.1 Craseonycteris thonglongyai
GCAATTATGGTATTTTTTTGTAAATTATACACAGGGATATACCACTGTATATGTATATGTACAGAAAAAATCATGAACAAAATATGCATTAAGCTATTAGTTTTTCATACCTCTTGAAAATGGAGTGGAAGGGATTGGGGGACTTGATTATTTTTTGTTACATGTTCCTATATACTATTGAAGTTGTAATGATGGGTATGAAATGCCTCCGCAAACCTAAAACACATACCGGTAAAGTTTTTGAAAGTTAAGTAAAATGCTGTAATTTGGTTGTGATTTATTTGGAATCATCTAATGACTAGCATGTTCAGAATTCTCAAAAGAACTTTCATAATTGCCATCAACTTTTTGTTTGTTTGCTTAGCAATATTCTTTTCTCTATAAACATTTTTTGTAGTCAGAGAAATTAAATTTTTGGAGCAAAAAGCCATTGTTTAGACTTAAACAAGAATACTTTATTTCTTGGCCCATCTTTGACATATGCACTGTAGAGTTCAGAGTAGCGATAAATATTGTATTTTGGGAATCAAATGTAACATTAAAATGCAACAAAGTTAAATTATTACAATAATATTTTGTGCTATAAAAACCTTTTTTATTTTCTTAGAACTGTTCATGATAATTTCTGTCATTAATAGCTATTGTTCAGTTTGTAAGAATATATAGTGAAAATAAGAGGAAGAGCATATGAGAAGGAAAAAAGGGAAAAGTGAAAGGATAATATCTAATGTGGTTGGAGAACTGACTCTTGACTATTGGCAGATATTTTGTAAGTTAAACCAACAAACAGATCTCACTAACATTGTAACAAAAAGATAGCTAAGAAAAAAGTAGAAAGTGAATCATTTTAATTAGTTTAAAAATGCCAGTGTAAGGACTAAAATCACTTCTTTTGCATTTGAGTCATCAGAACCCTCAGTTCAGTTTAGCTGACTCAGTAAAAACATAAAGTTGTTACTTAACATCTCGTAGATGAAACAATACTTTGAATCTTAGCTTTCAATAAACTGCTTTTATATTATATTCACTGTCCAGCAATTATAGGGATGAATGTCTTAGCATGGGGTTCTGCAATGAGAAAGTTTTAATGGGAGAAAAGTAAACTTAGTAGGTATTCAAAGATAAGAAACATTTAACCATTTTCCTGCAGTACGAGATTTAAAGCCTGCAGCACAGAAGAGCTAACTTCTCACCGTGAACATTGATCACACATACACACCACTGCAACCTCCATAATTAATACCCTGCCTATGAAAACTGGAGTATAGTCTTTATAAATGAGAGACCTTGAAAGTGCATAAGAATAAAAGGTAAAATGATGAGTATTAGGCTGAAAGGACAGGTTCAAGTTGGTTAAGAAAAGTGAAACCAAAGATAAATTATGTGGCTTTTGGAGATATGATTACATAAAAATGGAGAATGCAGAAATAGGAAAATCAATAAATATTAAACATTCTTATTAAAAGCATTACCAATAATACTATGCTGTCTTAGTCTGCTTGGACTGCCATAACAAAATATCATAGACTAGGTGGCTTAAACAACAGAAATTTATTTCTCATGGTTCTGGAGTCTGGAAAGTCCATGATCAAGATGACTGCCAAGTTGGTTTCAAGAGAGAACCCTCTTCCTGGCTTGTACATTGCTGCCTTCTTGCTGCCCACATGAAGAGAGAAAGCAAGCTCTCTTGTGTCTCTTTTTATAAGAGTAGTAATCCCATCATGAGGATGGTCCCTTATGACCTCATCTAACCATAATTACCTCTCAATGCCCTATCACCAAATATCATAACATCAGGACTTCATCATATGAATTTTGGGGAGACACAATTTGTGTCATAGCATATGCCTAACTTTATCACTCAGAACTGATTCACTCTTAAGAAATGAACTCTAAAAGTGTATTCCATAATCATACCTTGCCTATATTTTTTATTTTTCCCACTTCCCATTTCTATTTAAAGTTCATTATAACATCCTTGAACACTCAAAATGTCATTACTATCTCAGTCAAATATGTCTCCTATAAATCAGTGATTAAAAAACCTCCTTACAAAGATGCCAGGATAGCTCAGCAGTTGAATGCTTGCCTTAAAATTTCAAGGTCCAGCATTTGATTCCTGGCCCTGGTTTGTGCAAACCTCATATGCTGAAATGCAGCACAACTGGTAACTGCCTGGATACACTGCAGTGAAGTTTCTCACCTCCCATACAGGAGGCCCTTTGTTCAGTTCCCGACTTGTGTGGCCCCACATCCACTTGTGTGGAATGAAACCATGTCACAACTAATGATGTACGACTATGCAGACTGCTCTGGGCCCTTCCCCCTCACCTTTCTCCCTCTCTTTCAAACAATAAAATAAATCTTAAAAACAAACAAACAAACCCTCCCAACAACAACAAAATATCCCCGGACCAGCTATCTTCACTGATAAATTCTATTAAACATTTAAATAATTAATGCCGATACTTCAACTCTTCCAAGACCACCTTTGCCTTGATACCAAGGTTAAAGATATTACAGGCCAATGATCCTGATGAACACAGACGCAAAAATTCTGCAATAAAATTTTAGCAAACTGAATTCAACAGCACATTGAGACCATATTCCATGAAAAAGTGGGATTTGTTCCTGGAAGTATGATTCAACATATGAAAATCTACGAATGTGATACATACATAGTAATAGAATGATGATAAACATCATATAGTCATCTCAAGAGATACAGAGAAAGCATTTGATGAAGTTCAACACCTACTTATGATACATAAATACTCAATAATTTAGGTTTTAAAGAATACACTTGAACATAGTAAAGGCTATACGAGAAACCCACAACTAAACCATACTCAATATTGAAATGCTGATAGTTTTTCTGCTAAGATCAGGAACAATAACAAGTATGTCAAATTTTGCCACTTCTATTTAAATCCTTTTGTCATAATCTACATGGAATGGTACTCGTTGGTTGACAAAGTTCATATGGGTATTTTTTATATTGCAGTATGATGACAATTGAAGCTGGAATTACCTGAATATTTTTTTCACTTACCTATCTGTAGTCTAGTCTAAATAGCCAAGGGCTCTCCATGTGGTCTTTCCATATGGCTACCTAGACTTTCTTCGAGAAGACAGTCTCAAAATAGTTAAACTTCTTACACTGCCGCTGCCTTTCTCAGGAGCAAGTTCCAAGAGAGGCAGGTGAAAACTACCAATCTTAAAGAAAAATCTTGGAATTTGTCATAACCTCATGTCTTAGGAATTATACCACAAAATAAATCACAGACTAGCTTATATTCAGTGCAGTGGAAAAATATACTCCACCTATCTTTTGAGAGACTGGAATGCAGATATTGAGAAGGGAGGCATAAGTAGTGACAATACTGGAGATGAGCTACCAAAGATACCATATTTGCAGCATTTTTTAAATAAAGAAATCATCTGGCTCTAAACCTCTTCCCTCTTCTTTTTTGTTTGCTTTGAGAATCAAGACTTGATTGCTAGCTTATTTATTTATTATTTTTGCTATAGGTAGTAGGTGGTGGCAGTAGAAAGAAAACCTGGCCCAGTTTACCTCATCCAGGGCTCAGCATTGAAGTAAAGCTCCTTAGTGATGAACATCAGCAGCTTCCATTTCATGCTTTTATGTGCTAAATTCAGAATTAACTTGGGCCTCTTTTTCTTGCTGGCTATCGGGTCTGGCAGGAGGATCCCATCAGAGTCCAAATCACAGGAGACACCACAGAAAAGGGCTAGCAGCGGCACACCTGTATCTACCAAGGCCATGTAGGTGGCATTCAGGCAACAGGCCCAGGGAGACCCAGCATGTTAAAGACTTAGCACCACAGTCATGGAAGTGCAAGAGTGCAACATGACCACTACTTCACATGTGTTCTGAATCAGCAACTCTGGACTCTTCTCTGGTACACCAAACAGTGCAATCTTCAGCCTCAGGATCACATCAAGTGTGGGCTTATTGAAGGTCTCTTTGCTGACCTTCAACTCAGCTGGCCAGTACACACCAGCCAGGAGGTGGTATTCCCCATGCAGGAAAGAAGCAGAGACACCAGACCAGGATTGCAGGTTCCTTTTTCAGGCAAAGTTGGAAGGTTGCAGCCTGGGTGCTGAGGACTGGACTCTGTTGCAGTCTCAGTGTGGACCCTGGCACCAGTTTGCCCTGGCCCCTTCCTTTGTCCCAGACCCCACATGCAGTTAGGAGCACACCATCATTTCTGCCCAGCAGAATCAGAAGGTTTTTCTATCTCTATAGTTATAAACCACACAGTAATAATTTTTTGCTAAATCAGTGAGATAACTTCTACATTTTGTCAACATAGAGTAATGATCATTATAGCAATTAACAATCATTTAAAATACATTAATTAATGTAGTTATAAAATCATGCTGTGGTTTTAAATGTCTATTTGAAATCCACTTATTTAACTATAGACACTCGGTAATACAAAGATTATTTATAATCTTTTTATTGACCTGTTTTGGAAGGCAAAAGATATTCTAATTATCTCTTTTTAATTTCACGCAAAAACATCATCTGTTCAATGGGGTCAAGCAAAGTTCTTCCTAGATTATAAAAGTGAAATATATTTAATTAAATTTCAACTTTCTCAAGACCCATATATCCAACTGTTTACTGGATATCAACATTTTGTATCGGTCACAAAGACCTCAGACTCTACCTTTTATCTTCTCAATCTGTTCACCATCTTCAAGAATAACCCCAGTTCTTCATTCATACAACCAAGAGTCATCTTCCACCTCTTTCTTTTACCTATTTCTGCCTCACAAATGAAACTGTCATGAATTCCTAATTTTTGTAGTTTTTATGTATCTTAAATATAATCCAGTTCTTCTTGTGCTAATATGTACCTTACTCTATGCTTTAATCAAATTTTGTAAGTTGCTACAACAGATGCTGTTCATTTTGGCATTGTAACTTCTATTCTTGCCCCCATTTAAATCTGTTCACATTGTCAGAGTAATCATTCAAAATAGCAAATGGGATCAATTAACTTTCTAGCTTAAAAAATATTATTGTTGCTTCAGTTTTTAACTGCAAGAATTCATTTTTCAGAATTCCATAAAGATTTTAAGTTGCTCACTGAAAATCCTCATTTCACAGTTGCACAGACAATAATACCCACTGTCAATTATGCAGACTTTCTCTATCAAATATACTTGGTACACTATTCTTTTCTTGGATGTATCAACAATGATCTGCCATGTCTCAAATTTAACTGACCTTACTCTGCAATCCATGACACCCTATAATCATCTGTGTTCAAGACCCTTTTATTTGTTATTCTTTTTGAGAGAAAGTAAAAGAGATAGATATACAGAAAGAGAGGGGAGGGGTCCCAGAGCAGTCTCCATAGTCACAAATAATGTGAATCATTATTTCTGACATAGTTTCATCCCACACAGGTGGATGTGGGGCCATGTGAGGCCGGCATCGAACTGGAGGCCTCCCACATAGGAGACGAGAACCTTCACTGCCATCTTAGCGGATACCAGTTGTGCTGCAATTCAGTATATGGGTTTTGCATGGGCCAGGGCTGGGAACTGAACCCCAGACCTCGCCATGCAGTGCAAGCACTCAAACTGCTGAGCTATTCCGGCATCCTCTCAAGACCCTTTAAAATTTTATTTTAATTTGTTCACTTCATTCTCTGTCCTTAATCTCTTAACAGTCCAAACATTACTCAGTTTTAGTATATTTAATTTGTGTCTAATCCCTATTATCAGATTTTATTTAAACATAAACATATTCTTAAAAAAATTGTTTTGTTATATTTGCTTATTTATTTATTCACCTATTACAATACTTTTGAGTTATTTTCAATTTATTACTTACTAAAATTATACAGTATTATGCTAAATGTATTTAATTTCAAATTATATTTCATTGCTGAAACCAGTGGGATGATAATTATATATCTGTTGGTAAACCAATGTGATAGGTCATGTGTGTTATAAATTAAATGTGCCGTACAGTGGAATGATTGGTCAGAGGTTATATGCACATTAGATTGCAATAATGCTTCTAAATTATTCTTCAAAATAGTCATAACAATTTATACTTCCTTTAACAGTTTACAAAAGTTGTCTCTTTCTCAAATCCTATCTAGTTCTAAGTTTTAGCATCTCAATGGTATAAAGTGGCATAATTTTAATGTTTCTTTCTCTGAGTTCTAGTTGAGAGTTTTTCATATACTTAATAGCACTTGATTTCCTGTTTAGTATATTACCTCTTCAAACCCTATACTTGGTCTTATTTTTCTTTCCATTGAATATACTTCCTTTGTTTTGGTGATTATCGTTTAATAAGAATTTAAAATTAATATTGTACTAGGTGGAAATTTATAATTTCCTGTGAGATTTAAATTATATTTGTTAATTTAGTTTAAATACTTAAATTATATTTGTTAATTTAGTTTAAATACTTTGCTAGTATTATCAAGTACATTTAAAAGCCTTATCGCAGTCAGTAAATTTAGTATTTTCCAGGTTATGATTGATAATAGTAAACAGTGAATTACAGAAGAAAACAGTGAATAACTTTATTTGCTGCCACTGTAGAGCACACTCCATTCAAGTCAGAAAAATGCTTTAGGCATTGGTGTTGGCACAACTCCCCTCGTAGGGCTCTTATATTCTAACTTATACCTTGGAAAAACACATCTTTGGACCATAACATTGACATCCCACTATTCTTCTGGCCACTCTTTTGATTGTTGAAGATATGAAAAGATGTAATTTTAGGACCCAAATATAGACTCCACTAATCCAAAGTCTTTCTGAGGGAAATTTAAATATTCAGAACGTGGATCCCAGGTATGTGATTTACTGTTTTATATGTTTTGGGGAGCCTGTGTTGTACTTTTCTTTTCTTTCTTAAGGTTTATTTTATTGTTTTAGACACAGTGAGATAATTGTACGTCATTAGTTTTTCAACATAGTATCATTTCACACAGGTGGGCTCAGAGCCACTCAGGGTAGTAACCAGGATGGGGGCCTTCCATATGTGTTAGGCTCACTCCTGTGAGCTGGGGGTAGAACCTGGGACCTCCTACATGGAAGTTTACCTCAGCAGGTACTGAACTGAGTGCCCCCTGCACATGGGATGCACACCACAACTCAGCATGTGGGTGCACACAGGCCCGGGATGGGACTCAATCTTTGGACCTCAGAGCTACAAAGCAAGCACTCAACCTGCTGAGCCATCCTGACATCCCCTGTACTTTTATTTTATAAATAGATACTAATAAATCCTCAATGGATGTTCCTTTTATAACTTTGCATTCAAAAACATGCCTAAGATTATGTCTTTCGATAGATGATTGGGTAAAGAAGATGTATTATATACACACAATGCAATATTATGTAGCAATAAGAAAAGATGAAATACTACTGTTTGCAACAACATGCATGAATATTGAGATTATCACACTAAATGAAATAAGTCAGAAAAAGTCAAGGACCATATGACTTCATTCATATGAGGGATATAAAACTGAAAGCAACAAAGGAATAAGACAAACAAACAAAAGCTCATAGACACAGACCCAAGTTTAGGGATTACCAGTGGTAAGTGGGGACCACAAGAGGGGAAACCAAGTATATGGTGATGGATAAAAGGAGAAGTGACTCTGGTGGGGAACACACAATGCAATATATAGAAAATATATTATTGAATTGTACACTTGAGACCTATATGACTTTGCTAACTAACATCACCCCAATAAATTGAATTTAAAAACATGCTTTAGATTAAATAACTATTTTTCATTTTCCCTGCTCCATCTTCTTCTTGCCTTCTGTATATCTGAATAACCACCCACTAAATAAAACTGCGATGGATATACCTATGTTCAATTCTGACCCAGTTTCAACTGACTCATTTTCTCATTATTTTAAGTTATAGTTTCCTGTCTTTTTGCATGCCTACTAACTTTAAAATGTTATATTCCAGCCATTGTAGACTTTACCATAGGAAAAAAAATTCAGATATTGTTTTATTTCAGAAACTTTCTAGCTGAGTAAATTTGTACATGTGATGTGACAATTCTGAAAATATGATGCTATAATTCAGGATGCTGTAACCTTTGTTTTATTTATACAAATTATTAAATAAGTTCAGTAAACAGGTTTTGTTTTCTTTCCCCAGAAGCAAAGCAAATAAGATACATCTTCTTTTCCATGAGTATGAACATGCTTCACTACAAAGCTGGTCAACTTCAGGCGCAGAAAGGAATCATGACACAGGTTTCACTTGCCATAGATGAAATGCTCTAATGGGACAAAATAAAGTTTGAAAGCAGTGCAATGGAAATGTAATGATGCCAGATGAGGCAATATTTCTTTCTCCTTAGCACTCAAAGAAAAAGAGTACATTAAAAAATTCAAAGCAGTGATGTCGAGAAGACATATTTGAAACACGTTTGAAATTTACTAATTAGTTCCATAGAACACTATTAGGTTAATTAATAAAACATTTCCAATTCATCACATATTTTGTTAAATATGATACTTATTTGCATAATATTAAAAGAAGTTCAAATTATTTACTATATGAGGGCGGTCTGGAAAATACCGAGCCCTAAATACCTCTAAGTTTCATATTACATGACTGGATACTTTCTAGACAGCCCTCATATATTTTTAACCTATAGAACATTTGAGAGAAGTGCCCTAGTCTATAGCATCATGGTCATCCTATTTTCAGCTTTCTCGTTGGGGAAAAATAAACGTCTTCATTAAAAAAAAGTTGGCTTCAAATCCTCATGGGATATTTTAGGAACAATAATTTTCAGTTTTATAATTCTGATATTTTAAAAACTGCAATGTATTAATAACTACTAATGTACTTAAAAATGAAACAGTTTTATAAAACCTAAATTTATTATTTTCCTACAAATTTGTATATAATTTCTTATTAATATAATTATCTTAAGCAGACAGTTTTAACATAACACTAAGTATATAGATTTGGCTGGTTAACTCAATGATCCCATCATGTAAAGCATTAGAATATCTGAGACCAGGAAATATTGCTTTATTATTAAAAAATATAAAACAAAATCATGACTATAGAGACAGTAGACAACAGAATTTTATAGAAATACATTTACTGATTGAGAATATTGGCCCAAGATATCTTTCAGAATATCAGAATTTGTCACAGAAGATAAGCAAAGTTTAGATAGGGGAATGGGTAGAAGTAATACAGTACAAGTACAAAAAAGATTTGAAAAGTAAGAGCTATTCAGAGAAATAAGAAGCAACAAGAAAAAATAATAATGAGAACTAAAACCAATAAAATCCTCTTTTTCTATCCCAACTAATATTAAGAGCAAACATATTTTCCTATCCTTGGGTTAAACAATTATATGACCAGAAATGTTTAAGGAGGCATGTTTTTGGGGAAGCTGGAATGGCTCTGTGGGTTAAGCGCTCACTTTGCAGCACCGGGGACCGAGGATCGAATCCCGCTCCGGCCTGTGCGGACCCATGTGCTGAACTGGGGAGTTCTCCCAGTTCAGTTCTCTCTCGGTCTCTGTATCTCTCTCTCTTTCTCTGTCAAAAACAATTAAAAAAAAAAAGCATCTTAAAAAAAAAAAAGAAAGCATGTTTCTGTATTAAAGAATCTGATTATAGGAAAAGTAACTAATTGCCCCAGGAAATAGTTGGATTTAGAAAATATGACTGCAAAGAGACTAAAATAGCATGGTTCTTCAACCTAACAGTTTAGTGCTCAAGTTTTCCTACAAACCCTTATCTTACCATGTCTACAAGTACAAAACAATTACATCCTCTACCTGATCCCAACTAGTTTTTCACCTTTGAAGAGTAGATAACCCAGGATATGCTTAAAATTCGATATCAACAGCAAGAGTTAAATTTTATTTATGTATTTAAGGTGTTTCCTATCTTAATAATCATGGCCTAAAAATTATGCTTTGGTATGTGTGACAGCCATAATAAAATTTTATTATCCTACTCTGTATATAATGTTGCAAGGTATTGGAAGACTTGAAGACAATTGCCAGTATCAATAAACTTAGATCTTTTAAAAGAAGTAACACTGCACATCAATAATGTGAGTAAGTCTATACAAAAAGGCAGTCTCAAATATCTGGTGATCTTTCTTCCCTCTCCTCAGTAAACTCTAATGCTAAATCAGCTGCTTACTAATGGAAGGCATACTCATACATTTACAACCAAGGATGAAGCTGGGTATCGTAGGCAACACAGCTATTTTAATTTATTTTCAGAGTATTTAAATCCTATAGATTTATTGAATTTCTTATCTGTATATAATAAGTCAAGTTACTTTCTCCACATCTAAGAATCTCTTCTTTGTTTGGGTCTAACTTAGACCTGTGTATAAAAATGGACACTCCTCATTATTTTCTGTTGTGTTTTGTCGTCCTACAATGGTAATGTTGGCAAATAGGTGCTATGTGCATACTCTTATAATGTGATGTGTCTCCTGAGAGACTGCTTAATTGCTGTGTGACAATAGCAAGTCAGTCCTCTGATTCTTAGAGCTTATTCAAGCAAGCCAAAGAAGTCTCTCTAAAATACAGAAGGGCAGCTGTCCTCTCAAGGAGCTTAACTTGATAAGCTCACCTGTTTCTTTCAAATATCACAGCCTACTTTGGAAGAGACACACATTTTGGGTATAAGTACAGCAGCATTTTCTTTACAACTTTCTATCTTTTTACCTAATTTACTATGTGGCATCCCAAGAGATAAAAGTTAATTTTATTATACTACCATTAATTGGTGAATTATTGCAAGTTCATCAAAAATTGTGTAGACAAAAACAATATGTTATATATATGCTGTATCTCTGTGTAAAAAATATATAAATTAAGTTTTCTTGCTCTGAAGAAACTTAAATTATATAATAAAGATGATAAGAGGAACAAACATTATTAGGTAATAACAGATAATTACCAACTAAGGCTTATAAGCAAGACCTATAAAATGAAATAAAACATCTAGTACAATAGGAGGAGAAAGTACTATGGGAGAATGTTGAGCTGGATTTCAACCAAATGAAGAATTTTGCTAGATGGAGACAAAAAAGAAAATACAGTATAAGGATTAAAAAATGAATTAATGGTTTAAAAAAATGAGACGGCTACTAATTTCTGTAAACACATATTAAACAATATGCTGTCCAAATGAAGATTCCTTTGAAAGTGAAAAAAGGTACTAAAGCAGTTTAAGTTTTTAAGTTGCTTTTCATTGTATAAAAATTGATTTTATTATAATGTTGAACTTATTAAAAAATCTTATAATATATTTAATTTTTTTCAAAAATAAACTTCCTTGAAAAACAAACACTAAAAAAATATATGTATGAGTATGTATATTCAAGTAAAATATATGACTAGCTGTAAGTTTAAAAAGATTAAATATTAACATGCAATGGAAAATCATATGCATTAGAAAACACTTGATATATTCTTGATTTTGATTACGGTATTTAAACATTAAAAGTTAACATAAGCAGAATAATTTCTATTGGTTTATGTTTATATACTTAATTGGTTTCTTAGTTTCAAGTATCCCTAATGGCTTATTGATGATATAGTTCAGAGGTTAAAATTATTTTCTGTATAAAATCATGTAATAATCTGCAATGTTATTTGTAATTGCCCTTTATGGTTAATAACTTTGATATCATTGACACCATTATGGACTCTTTTTTGAAGGTCACTACAGGCTTTTTATAATATATTTTTTGATGTACAATTCTATGAATTTTAACATATATACAGATGCAGGTATCCAACACTACAATCTGGGAACAGATTACATCAAAACACTATCTTGTGATATCTTTTTAAAGTCACACTATGACTCTTCTCTGTTACTAGATTTGTCGTCTTGGGAATACTCATATATAAATGGCATCAAATGGTATGTGAAATTTTGAGATTAGCTTCTTTTACTTTCATAATGTTTTTGAGATCTATCAAAATTAAAGAACATTTAGATTGTTCCTAGTATTTTTTGAAATTCTGAATTATAAAATAAATCATGTTCAGATTTTTGTTTGAAAATAAGTTTTTCTTTATTTAGGGTAAATACATCAGTATGTGATACTGAGTTATATGTTAACTATGTGTTTGTTTTTATTAGAGACTGACAAACTCCTTTTCATGGTAGCTGTGCCATTTCCCATAACCACTGGTGACACATGAGTGTTACAGTTGTTCTGCATCTTGTTATCAATTAATATACTGTCAATAATTTTTATTTTAGCCATCCTAAAAGGTGCTATGGTGGTATCTCATTATGGTTTTAATTTGCACTCCTCTACTCACTAATGTTAACTTTTTTATCCTATTATAACTTTTATATATATCTTCTTTGATAAAGTGTCTGTCCAAGTCTTGGATTGTTTTTTATTAATTGCGGTTTTTGTTGTTCATTTTTTTGTTTTTCTTTTGAGTATAGAGACTGCATTACATATTCCTGGGCTGACCATATGTACCATTTTAAATGGGACAGTAACTTTTTCATATTTCACAACTGTCCATCATTTTAATATGTCAATTTTGTTCTGTTATTTTTTTAATAAAAGACTGAACATGGGTTGTTTATTTATCATAAGGCTATATGCTAATCAATATGTACAGTAAAACAACTAGTGTGAGGAAAGAGTTAGCTCCATTTACTTTATGCAGTCAGGGCCAGGCATCTTGAACTAGCAACAATTAGATGCCAACCCTTTACTTGTCTGCAGTGGCACAGAATCCAAGATGCAGTTGCTAAGCCCCATTCAGCTTGTGGAAGCCAGGAGGGTCACAATGCGCATAGGATGCACATGAACTACTGAACGGGCTCAGCTGGCTGCTTGCTTCCATCAAGTTAAGGGTGTGGAATGCAATGGCTGTGAGTTTTACTGTTATTCCTATCATAATTTCTTCTATAGAGATTCTTTCAGCTTTAGAGTTTCAGACTTTTCAGACTCATATTGGTTTAACAGGCTGCTAGCAGTTTTTTTAGTACAACAGAACTCTCTGGTGGGACATTAGCATATACTTGCTTGTGATAGCAGTCCAGGTGTCCATTCCTTTTTTTTCTTTTCTTTATTTCTTTTTGGTGTATGTTTATGGTTTTTGTTGGTTTTTTTTGTAGTCTGGCCATTGCAGTTCTGCATTAGAGTGTTCAGTGTAGTATGCTATACAGATTATTTTACTGCTTATATGATATTTTATAAGTATTTTATTGAAATATGCAAGAGATGAAGTATTTACATTCCAAATTTATATTAGTTTTATTGAAAAAGATAGTATTTTAGATACAATAAAATAACAAAAATCTTGTAAACAGTTTACAGTCCAAACAAGTGAAGTGCTTGTAAACTACTGATGTCAAAAAACAACTGAAAATGTTAGTATATTTAGGAGAACTTAATGAGGCTAAATTTTTTGTAGTTGAAAATTTCTATGAAACTGGCTTAGAATATATCAACAAGTGGAAATGTAGTGTAGGAAACACTGAAAAGTTCAAGTGGGTGCTACTAAGGAAGATATCTGAATGGAAAGAAATACAGGACAGCCTGAATGAGGAACTCAACACACACAGAGACAGAAGAAACTAGTGTATGCGATCAGTGGAACTTCATAAAATGTACAATTCAGGCTGTTGGATACATGGAATAAAGAAAACATTTATGTATCTGAGAGATAGGTAAAGATTTTCTCTGAGATGAGCAAAAAATATCTGGACTTTCGAGACTTTTGTAATATAGCAGGTTTTATTATTTGTCTTCCAGGAAGTATAGTACCTGTCAAAAGAAGACTTTGTTATGAACAGTGTGTGGTCGAAAGAGAAATGCAGATTTGGTGTTAAGACAATGAGGGCTATGTTAGTTGTAAAACAAAATTGTGTCATATAGTGTTAGATGTTTTATGATAAGGTGTTGAAAGACCAAAATTAGCTGTGTAAGATTACTTCATTGGAGAAATAGTCATAGTGCAATTGTGGTGAAATACAATTTCCCTCTACACCTACCTAAATTTCTGTATGAGTCCTGTCACTGAAGAATAATTATTAGCTCAATCTGGTCATGTAATAAAACTTTTGTTATCATCTTAATTTTTCATAAACACAGAATATTACATAACCTGATCTCATTTTTGTCATCCCAACATCCTGTTCTTGTCTCAAGAAAATATAGTCAACCTACATATTCCAGATATTTTTCTGTCAGATATTTGATTTGCAAATAATCTCTTCTAGTTCGTTGCTTCCTGTACCATTTAAAAACTCTAACAAGAGGATGAAAATCTATTTTTCCTATTTTTTTCTCTAATGTTTTAAAACTTCACATGTTACATTCATATTTATAATCTACTTTGACTTATGTGTAAGATATGAAGTTTAGGGGAAGCCGGGATGGCTCAGTGGGTTGAGTGCTCACTTTGCAGTGCCGGGGACCGAGGATCGAGTCCCGGCCCCGGCCTGTGCGGAACCATATGCTGAACTGGGAGCTCCCCCAGTTCAGTTCTCTCTCTGTCTCTGTCTCTGTATCTCTCTCTCTCTCTCTTTCAAAAAACAATAAATAAATAAATATTTTAAAAAAAGATAAAGTTTAGGATGATTTTAATTATTGGCTTACAGATGTCCGATTGTTCTAGCATCAATTGTTGAAAAGCTGTTCTTTATCCATTGAATTGCTTTTAGCTGTTCATTAAAATGTATGTATACAAGTATGTGAGTCTATATATGGATTCTGTATTTTGTTCTGTTGATCTATGTAATCTATCCCTTTGCCAATAGCACTCTCATAATAATTCATAGTGCATAATAAATGTATTTCTATAAATACTGGAATTGTGTACAAATTTTGTATAGAACCCTTATTATTCTACTAGGTATAAAGTTATAGAAAACATCATATAACCCTGGTATTTAAGCTAGGCTATTCTACTTAACAGAAAAATTATAACTTTGTACACATTATATAGAGGATATAACCTCCATTTCCTATTCTGTAAAATTGCCATATAATATCCAAATTATAGGAATAATGTAAGCATTAAATAAACTAGCTTATTTAAAGTAAAATTTAATGTATATTTTCAATGAACGTTATTTCTTTTCACTTATGCATTTTGTCAATTTTATTGAATATTATTTTAACAAGTAACCTTTCATAAATGCATGAAGCCTGAGAAAAGCAACAAACTATTATAAATATAATTTTATGCATAACTGCATAAAAACAATACTACTAATATAAAGACAGCATAGTAATAATAAAATCTACCTTTCTGTGGTTTGAGACTTTCAGGGAAAAATTACTATTTTCTATGTGTGACCTTGAGCTAGGGACAACAACAAAAATGAACATATCATGCAGCTCAGTACTTCTTAAGATTTAGTACACAGAGAACTAATCCATCTGTTTGTGTTCCTTTTTTTGTCCCTAGATAACACTTAGTTAAAAGACACATACTTCAACCTTCAAGATAAATTATCCTTTCAACTTAATGGTTGTGATAAAATCCAAGAGTGAATCAGTGTGTGCATTAAAACTGGTGATATCTATGCAGTTGGCTTGCTGAATGATTATCATGATATTTAAAGGTTAAATGGTTATTTATACATTCATACATAGAAAGAATTCATGAATACAGTTGTCATTGCTCTTAACTTTTGAGTGCCATATATGAATAACTGGGTAGATGAGGCAGAAGAATGTTACAAATGAGAAAAAAAGAAAATCTGACATCCACATTCAATGCAGTGGTCATCTAAACACAACCCAAAAAACATGCAAACGGGCAACTGATCTAATGAAACATATTTCCTCTATAAACATCATTCTGAGAGAAGCCTCTGAGGCAACATAATAAACATGCTCTAAAATTTTTTTCTAAAAAAAACTCAAGCTGATGTTCTAAGTAATTTAATTTTGTGCCCTTTATTACAACACCACAATAAAATGTTCACTCTTTAAGACCGATATAACTGTTCTCAGAACCTGTTTTGGCACTGCTATAGATTATATGGTAATAATTCAGTACTTATGAGACCATATTACCTAGGATGGCTATAGGCAAAATAAAAACAATTCTACTTTCTTCTTTTTTCTTTCTTGTTATTTTCCTTCCCTTTCCTTCATTCTCCTTCTCCCCCTCTCCCTCCTTTTTCTCCACCTTCTTCTTTCTTCTCCTTCATGTCTTCATCTTTGCTACTATTCTTATACAGGCTTGCTTGAGTCTTCTATTTCCACCAGTGAAATTAATAATAAAATTGATAAGAAATATACATAATGAGATAGTGAGATTTCCACAATATACTTCACAAACTTTGTTTTATGTCCCATAAATTATAATATATGTATGTGTATGTGTGTGTATATATATATATATATATATATATAATTAAGTATATATATATATATATATATATACACACACACATACAAAATTTATTGTGTTTTCAACTTGAACACAAAAATTATTCATGCAAAAATATGCAGGCGATTGCTGGCAGCCAAGGAAAGCAGTATCCACATCTCTCTACACATTCTCAAACAACAATGTGGATTGTCCATAAGAACTCATACTACTCAAAACCCTCATACTCAAGAGCATTGAGAGACAAAAACAAAACAAAACAAAACAAAAAAACAAAGAAACCCTACAATCAAAATGGCTATAAATTTTAAAAAATTAAGAAGATAAGTCAAATCTTAATGCAGTTATTTTGTGCGCACCCTGGTCAAAACTCTTAATATTGCAGCACTATCCAGGGAAACTTCTCAGAAGAGAAAAGAGGGCAGCAAGAGGAAGACTGACTTAAAATTACTGCTACAAAAAAGAAAAAAAAATATCCACCTTTAGTGTAAAAATTCTGAAAAAGAAAAAAATGTGGATTTTCAGTGGACAGTATGTAGGGGAGAGAATTCAGAGTGGACACGTTCTATGGTGGTAAGCTTTGAAAGACATCATGCTGAGAAAGAAAAAGGTAAAAGAAAATAAGAGACATCTGCTTGAATATTCAGTGGTGACAGACTTGGGGACAAAAGTGAGAAATTTTGGATTACATAGAATAACAGTGGGCACCTCCTCACACAAATACTAGAGCTGAGACAATTCATCTTCCAAATGCCAAAAATAAGTGCAGAAAGGATAATTAGAATTAATGATTTAATATTTGTATTATTTAAGTTTCTCTAGAGAAACAGAATAGTACATATATAGATAGATGAAGAAATTGGTTCTGAGAATTGCCTTAGACCAGGGGTGGGCAATTGTTTTGGCTCGGGGGCTGCTTTGTGGAAACAAAGGCTAGACGAGGGCTATACCTTTTTAAATGATTGCATTTATTAGTTAACTTTGCATTTCAGAAAATATATAACTTGTATCATAAAAATCTGATGTCTTGGTGGGCTGCAAAGAAACCTGTAGCGGGCCACATGCAGCCCACAGGCCACAGTTTGCCCACCCCTGCCTTAGACCATATGGTAGCTGACATATGTCATAATATGCTGTCTGAAAGCCAAATGTGTGAGCTATAAATCAATCTGAATATGAAGGCCTGAGACCTAGGGGAGCCCTTGGTATAACTCCCAAGCCCAGGCATAAGACACAAGAAACTAGGGGATTGGTTGAGTATGTTCCAGAGTCTAAATGCCTAAGAACCAGGAGCTCTAATATGAGATGGCAGGAGAAGAAGGATGTTAAACTCACAAAGAGATCAAATGTATACTTCTTCCATTTTCATTTTCTATTTGGGCCTTCAACAGATTAAATTATGAGTCCTCATATTGATGAGGGTGACTCTTCTTTACTCAGTTAACTAATTCAAACATTAATTTCTACTAAAAATTCCTTCACAGACCCACCCAGAAATAACAGTTTACTGGCTATCTAGCCATATTTTAGTACACGTGAGTTGACACATATCATTAATTTAATACTTCAAATAATTTTTAGGAAGCAGTATTTAACATAACTTTAAGAAAATAATACACCATAAACCACGGGTCCCAAGCCCTAGGTCATGGACTGTTACCAGTCCATAGACTATTAGGAACTGGGTCGCACAGCAAGAGGTGAGCAGTGGACAAGAGAGCAAAGTTTCATCTATATTTACAGTAACTCCCCATTGCTCCCATTATTGACGGAGCTCTGCTTCCCATCAGATGAGTGGCAGCATTAGAGTCTCATAGCAGTGCAAACCCTACTGTGAACTGCATGTGTGAGAGATCGAGGTTGTGTGCTCCTTATGAGAATCTAATACCTGCTCGTGGAGCTGAGGCAGTAGCACTGGGGAGTGGCTGCAAATACAAATTAACATGAGCAGAGAGGTTTGACCACACTGAGACCGTAATAAATCAATTGCTTGCAGACTCATATCAAAACCCTACAAGGGATGCCAAGATAACTCAGTGGTTGAGGGCTTACCTTGTATTCACAAGGTCTGTGGTTCAAGTCCCAGCCCCGGCCCATGTAAACCCATATGCTGAACTGCGGCACAACTGGTAACCGCGAGGGTGGCACTGTGGTGAAGGTTCTTGCCTTCCATGCAAGAGGCCTACAGTTTGGTTTCCACTCCGCACAACCCCACATCAACCTATAGGGAATGAAACCATATTACAACTAATGATGTACAACTATGGAGACTGCTCTGGGCCCTCCCCTCCTTCTCTCTTTCTCTCACCTTCTTTCAAAACAATAAAATCTTAAACAAAAACACCTATAAGTGAGTGGTGACAATTAAGCTGCATCTGGTGCTTGAATCATCCTAAACCCATGTCCCCAACCCCCAGTATATGAAAAATTGTCTTCCAAGAAACTGGTCCCTGTTGCCAAAAAATGTTGGGGACAGCTGCCATAAACAACCGGCATTTATTCCAGTAAGGCAAATATGGTTCAATATTTGGAAATTGGTTAAGATAACATACCATTAATATATCAAAGGAGAAATATTATATGATTATCTATAAAGATGATGAAGTCTTTAAGGAAATTAACTAATCCTTATAAAAAATATAGCTAAGAAGATGCAAATTAATATGTACTTCCTTAACACAATATAAAAACAGACAAATTGAAAAAGTCAGGATTGATCAATGGGTTAAGCACTTGCTTTGCAGCCCCAGGGTCCAAGTATTGAGTCCTGGCCCTGGCCCATGCAGACCCATATGCTGAGTTGGGGTGTACTTCCCATGCAGGAGGCCCATAGTTCAGTTCTTGCTGGGGCAACCTTCACAGGTAGGAGGCCCTAGGTTCAGACCCCAGCTCAAAGGGATGTGCCTCCCATTCAGGAGGCCCCCTGGCCTGGTTCTTGCCATTTGTGGCCCTCACCCACCATGTTGCAAAAACTGATGACATACAACTATGGAGACTGCTCTGGGCTCTCCTCCTTCTCTCTGTCACTCTCTGTCTCTGTTTCTCTCTCTGTCAATAATGAAATAAATCTTTAAAATAAAACAACAGATAAATTATTATATAACCAGTATTGTACTTAACAGGGAAACAGTGGTATTTACACTAAGATCGAACACATATTAAAGATGTCAACTAAAACTCCTAGCATTTAACAGATTAGAAATGCATGCCAATCCACTTAGAAACAATAAATTACTTTTCAGAATTGTAAAACAGGAAGTACAACTCTCTATTTATATATGATAACCCAGTATACTTAGAAAGCTTAAAGAATGAATAACAAATCTGACTTAAAAATAAAACAATTTACAAATGTAGCAGAATACTAAAATAGAAATCAAATACCTTTTTAATCATAAACAACGTTCAAAGACATAACAGCAGAGTCAACTCTATTTACTATAGCAACACCAAAGGCTAGAAAACTTAGTAATACAAAGATTTAAACTGTTTATGAAAAAAAATTTAAGTACTTCTAAAAGACATAAACTAGACTTGAAGGAAAGGGAAGAAATGTGTTATACTTCAAAGGAATGATTCAACATCACAAAGGTGATTCCTCTCCCTAAGTAATTTTATGAATTTAACACAATCTTGATAAATGTTTCTACAGAGTTTTATAGACATAAACATGCTGATTACAATTTTATGAGAATAAATAATATAAATAGAATTATGGGAGCAAGGCATTAATTATTCTATAAGGTTATATACTATTTAATATAGTACAGTGCTGGTGCATATACAAATAGATTTATGAAATAGATAGAAATCCAGAAATAGATCTGAGATTTTAAGGGACACCAAGTATATTATAACTATTACACTACAAAGAAAACCATCAGCAAAACAGAAAGACAACATTATAAATGGGAGAAAATATTTGTGAATGATATACATGATGAGAGATTAATATATAAAATATATTATACACACACACACACACAAACAAACTCATGCAACTCAACACCAAAAAACAATACAATTAAAAAAAAAATGGGCAGAGAACATGAATAGACATTTTTCCAGAGTAAAAACAGATGGCCAACAGAAACACGAAAAGGTGCTCAACATCACTAATCATCAGGGAAACGCAAATCAAAACCACAATGTGCTATCACCTCACACCTGTCAGAATGACTATTATCCATAAATAAATGACAAGTGTTGGAGAGGATGGGGACAAAAAGGAACACTCATGTACCGTTTGTGAGATTGCCAATTGGTGCAGTCACTACAATAAATAGTATGGAGGTTCCAAAAAATAAAAAATAGAACTACTGTATTACCCAGCAATTTTTCCTTCCAGGTATTTATCTAAAGAAATCCAAAACACTAATTTGAAAATATATATGCATTCCTCTGTTAATTGAGGCATTATTTACAATAGTCAAGATACAAAAGCAACAATTAAGTGTCCCCTGATAAGTGGATGGATACAGAAGATGTGGTACATATATGAACTGAAATATTACTCAGCTATATAAAATAATTAAATCTGGCCATTCATGATAATATGGATGGACTAGAGGGTATTATGCTAAGTGAAATAAGACAGTGAATGACAAGAGCCACACAATTTTACTTATGTGTGAACTTTAAAATACAAAATAAACAAACAAAACAGAAAAAAACCTCATAGATGCAGAGAACAAATTGATGGCCTAAAAAAAAAAGATCTTATAATGTTTTAAGAAAGTTTACAATTTCGTGTTGGACCACCTTCCAATCCATCCTGGGTCACATGAGATCCAGGAGTTGCAGTTTGGACAAGCTTTAACTTTGATATGAACCATTTACTAAATAATGTTTCTATCCATTAATTACTTTAAGAAAAAAAACAAACTAAATGGCTTATTAACCATATATTTTCAAACTTTACTGTGTGTACTCACACCACACACACATAGAAATATAATATATACAATATTGTAATGTGCATTATTCTGCACTTAGTTGTAAATCAATAATATGAGTATGTATATATGCATATATTTTAACCGACTTATATTCCAAATATTTTTATTCAATAGCATTATTTATTTATTTATTTATTTTTAAATAATTTTTTTAAATTTTATTGACAGAGAGAGAGAGAGAGAGAGAGAGAGAGAGAGAGAGAGAGAGATACAGAGGCAGGGACAGAGAGAGAACTGAACTGGGGGAACTCCCCAGTTCAGCATATGGATCCGCACAGGCAGGGGCTGGGATTCGATCCTTGGTCCCCGGCGCTACAAAGTGAGCACTTAACCCACTGCGCCATCCCGGCTTCCCCTGCCTTATTTATTGAATAGCAGGTATGGAATATATCAGTTAGCAAGAAAGTTCTATTGAAAAGTGTTGCTTTTAATTTTTTGTTGGGCATTTAAGTCTTTTGAGTAATAACTATGACAAAAATAATACTAGAACAATCATCTTTGTACAAAAATTTGCGCACATGTATCAGCATTTCATCAGAACACATACCAAAAGTAGAACTATGGATTCATAAAATATCGATATTTAAAAATGTTAATAAAAATCAACACGTCGCCCTTTAAATTTATTTATTTTTGACAGAGAGAGAGAAAGAGAGAGAGAGAGAGAGAGAGAGGGAGAGAGAGAGAGAGATACAGAGACAGAGAAAGAACTGAGCTGGGGGAGCTCCCAGTTCAGCATATGGTTCCGCACAGGCCGGGCCGGGGCCGGGATTCGATCCCCGGTCCCCGGCACTGCAAAGTGAGCACTTAACCCACTGAGCCATCCCGGCTTCCCCTTTTTAAATATATATACATTTATTTATTTATTTATTTTTGAGAGAGAGAGAGAGAGAGAGAGAGAGAGAGACAGAGACAGAGAGAGAACTGAACTGGGGGAGTTCCCAGTTCAGCACATGGTTCCACACGGGCCGGGGCCGGGATTCGATCCCTGGTCCCCGGCGCTGCAAAGTGAGCGCTCAACCCACTGAGCCATCCCGGCTTCCCAACATGTTGCCTTTTAAAGAGGATACACAGCCAAAATTATATGGTGTTATTCATTTAATCATGTCCTTTATGATATTTGAGTTTTAAAATATTTTCATTTATTAACATAATGCTCACTTCTATGTTGTAAAATGCTTTCCAAATTTAGCCCCTCCAGTATGCAATTGTCTTCTGAGTTTCTTCCTACTTATCTGTTTCCCTTGTTTTCTACAGTGTTCATTTCTTGTGAATGACTTTTAAATGCAATGTTTTCCATAAGGTTTTATCCATGATGCTGTTTTACTACTTTACATTTTATGCCATGTGGCCTGTGGGCTGTGGGTGGACAAGCTTGACTTACTTATACTCCCTGGAATTTGTGAAAATGTACATTAAAGCCTGAAACAGATTTTGCGGATATCATTAAAGTTACAGACCTTTTAGTGGGAGAATAATCCTGGACTATCCAGATGGGCCCAATCTAGATACATGACTTTTAAAAACAAAGAAATGTAGCAAAAGAGAGTAGTCAATGAAATGTGCAGGAAGCAAAGTCAAAGAGATTCCAAGTGTCAGAAGAACACATGATGCCATAATGGGCTTGTAGAAGTAGGGGCACATTTGGGATAAAAACAACAACAGCAACAACAAAAACAAACAGAAGGGATCTCAAGAAGTTACAAGTGGTCCTCAGCTGACAACTAGTACAGCAACAGGAACCTCATCCCTCCAACTACAAGGAACAGATTTGATAATCTGAGTGACTTTGAGATTGGGTTAATCCCCAGAGCCTCCAGTAAGAAAAACAACCCAGCCACTATCAATATTTTAGCCTAGTGAGACCCATCCTGGATTTTTTATCTACAGAACTGTGAGATAATAAACAAGTGTTGTTGTTTTTTAAACTGCTAAATTTGGTCATTTGTTACAGCATCCATAGAATGCAAACATATTTACATAAGACCAAAAGCAGAATAAAGCAATCACTTTCTCTTATCCAATTTAGGAACTAGAAACAGAATGATTTGGAAGGACCACATGGTTAGCAGTGTTCAGGATACATCTCTATTATAACCCATTGGACAGAATGATAAAACACTTGTATATCACAGAACTATAGTTAGACATAGATGTACTTTTTAGTGCATAAGCTTGGATCAGTTGAAACAGCATTTTGTTAAAAAATTCTTATGATTTTTTTCCAGTAAAAGGTATACCTAGAAAGTTAGATAATAAAAGTAATTGTACAGGGAACCCGTGTATCACCAAGGAAGTAAAAGCTGAACACATGCCTGGTTAATGTTGTCAGAAAATACTTTGACCTTGTGAACTCTTTCAGAATCTGACTGATAGTAACCAAATGTTTTATATGTTGATGTATTTGTTCATTAATTGTGCAAAATTCTTTATCAATTATGGAATAGTACTGATAAAAGATAATTAAATATGTGTATAGTCATAAAAAAGTCAGCAATAAGATGCAAATAAGGCATAATTCAAATAATGAAATGCGTGATTAGTGAAACCATCGTTTATATGAGGACAGTTATCAAAACATCACAAGGCATTTATGAGGAATGCAATTGCTCACTCAACAGAAAGAAATCAAGCACGTATCTCACAAAGCATTATGCAGAAATCCCAAAGACTTCGATTTTATTGGAATTCTAATAAAAAATTATTCCCTTACATTGTTTTGATATATCCCTCAGCATAATATTATAAATCCTAATTCATTGCTCATTCACATTTCAATTTATCACTCTAGTTCATATGTTCTGAAATTTGTAAAACAACATTTTTCTGTTACTCAATATTCATAAAGCCTGCATTCTATAAATTGATTATGGTTTTTTTCTGTTTGTTTTTTTAATTGTTTGCTATCAATCATCACCAAAAGCAAGTAGACATATATTTTTGCTACTCTGACCAAGCTGCACCCTTTTCTTCAAGAACTCATTTCATAATGCCTTAAAGTAAATAGGAGCAAATATACAGTATAACATAAAGCAAATGAAGTTATAGCTTAAGTCATTTTAAAATAGAATAACTTGCACATATTTTGAAAAATTAATTAATATAAGGATCCACCTTCGAAGTTAAATCACAGTTAGCAGAGTAGGGATACCATAAAAAAGAGGAAGTGATTAATAATAATTCTTTAGGAATTAAGAAACATTGGTACATTCTAAATTAGAGACATTAGGTATTTAAATGATAGATTAGAATAAAGATGGGTGGCAGTGATTATTGGATTCTCTAGATTTGGTAGATATTGCATGTGGAAATTAATTATTATGTAGTAGATACAATTTTGATTTTTCTTCTGAAATAATATATCAAAAATGTATGTAATCTTAGGCAAAGCGAAGTCTGGGGAGTAGACAAGGAAAGAAGGTCACGTTGTCACTGTGATCTAGATGATCTGGGATGATCTGAGTAGGTGTAAATGAAGAGAGACTCTTAACACACTATGAAAGCATGGATACTATGGGATAGGTGTGTAATCTAGTAATATGATGTATAATCTATAATTTATATTATTTGACTGATGGATTAAAAATAAAGGAGGTGGGTGTCTGAACGGGAAGTGAAAAATGTACTTGTATAAATCTATGACTCTTCAAACCACTATTTTTTTTCTAGTCTCTTCATAATTCTTCGTGCAATGACCTGAGGTGAAACTAAGAAACAATAAAGAAGAACAGGAAAATTTATACAATTTTGCAAACCTTAGTTAAAATTTAATGTTTAGTTATATTGGAAAGAATATAAAGTGTTCTTTAATGTGACAAATTAAATTGCAAACTCCATTAAATTTATCTAATGGCGTTTAAGTGACAAAAGTCGTACAACACAAAATATAAGTTCTATGTAATATAGAGTTTCCATTTAAGAGATATGGAATGTTGTCTGTATATGCAATACCCACCCACTGCTGCATGCTGGAACCCCAAATTTTAAAATATTTAAAAAGTTAATGATTATTTTACCAAAAAGAAAACCAGCTGCAGTTCTTTCATAAAATTCGTCTAATGGGTTTGTCTCTCACATCAGTTGGAAAACTTTGATCATCATTTACTGATGATTACGATGGCCCTGAAGTAGTGCTTTATTTAAAAAAAAAATAGTTCATATAGACGATGACATTCCTCACTGATGACAAGTGTTCTCAAAGAACCTTCATGAGTGAAGATGAATATTGTAGTGAATATTAGTCTCTTCTTTCTATCTGGGAAGGCAGCTGAGACAAATGGCTTTGTCTGTAACCCTTCATTCAGGCATAACACAGAATCATTCCCTGAAGACTGTAGGCACAAGTTGCCTTATCTGCTCAATGAATACTGGGTACAAGAGATTTCTGCAAAAGGAATAACTTTTTGGAGAACATTACTACTGATACATTTTGCATTACCTTTTTCTAATAGTTTTATTCTGGGATTTTACAAAATACACGCAAAATCACATGGATATACACATAAATACACAAATGTTCAATGTTGATGACATTTTCAGTAGAAAACTGTCATATCATTATTATTAATTTCTACATAGTAAAAGAGAAAAACCTCTCCAGAAGGAAGTTATTTTAGATGTTTCACATGTTCAATTTCTCAGTGTCAATACCCATACCTACTCATCTCCCCACTTCACCCAAGGCTCGAAGAAACAAATTTATCTTTTTATTTTTAGGAAAATAAACCTGATAATGCACTCTTAACTCTATTTACATCTAACTACTTTTACTCTATGCTTGTTTCAGTAGGCAGTATTTGAAATGTAAAATCTCTGGAGAAAACACATTTTAAAATATTTTTGTATGTATTATCTATTGCCTTCTAAATAAGTTTGTTCCATTTTAAAGTTCCAAAAATAATCTATGAAGGTTTTCTTTTAGGCCATATCTTTATTTTTATAATAAATATTAATTTTTTAAAGTGCTAACTAAGTGAAAAATATCAATTCATTACTTTTCTAAATCATATTTATTATACTACGATGATTTAAGCAATTATTCAAAATTTTTCTGTAAATTTTTTTAAATTTATTTTGAGTGCTTTAAGCAAGAGTCTTTATAATTTTATATGTATATATACACATATGTACATGTATATACATGTATAAATATATAATACATGTATATACACATGCACACACATATTCTTTGAAGTTACCAAAAAAGAACTCAGTCTTGAATTTATTTCTATTAACCAGTAAACAATATCATAAGATTTTGAAAACAAAAATTAAACATTCCGTCTCACTTTTCTCCACTATAAATAAGCAAATTAATTAATATATTCAACACCTGTAGAGCAAATCTTGGGAGAGCAGAGGCATTTAATAAATGTTATTAATAATGGTAATACTAAATATTTGATCATCAGTATCTTAATTTTTTTTTAATTAGCTTAACTTTTTGAAAATTTCTTTTAAGTTGGACCTGGATCTCTGTGTGTATATATGAATGTTTATTTTTTTTATTCCTAAAGGTTTTTAATTTTAAAAACATAAACCAACTTGTTAATATTTAATTTAATGGCTTCTAGGTTTTTAGTCTTTAAAGACTTAAATATCACAAATATATTAAAGTTTTGTTATTTTTCTATTACATTAAAAATGTGATATTTTTCAGATAAATTTTATATTTTTTGTACTAGATGGCATATTTATGAATAGAAGTATGAAATACACTTGTTCCTTTAAATTGATATCCAGGTGCCTGGCACCTTTTAGTTCCGAGAGCCATTACATATATTTTGATGACATAATATCTTTATAAATGATATAGTTATAAAATCATTTTATAGCAGATGCTGCAAATCTAAATTTAATGTCAAATGAAAGCATTAAAATTTGGTTTTTGTTGTTACCAAAAAAATAGATAATGTTTTGAACTGTTAAGTAACTTTTTTGTGTGTGTTTTCTGACTTAAAGTCCTTTTCAGTGTGTTTACATAATTCTAAACTATGTGCGTCAAGAAAGGATATCACTACATAGCACCGATGATAAATTCTTTGAATATTATCTTTTTAACTTTGAAAATAGGCTTTTAGAAATTCATGCATAGAACATAAATATCTATAATAATTTATGGTTTATATATTACGTACATAGGTATTACACTTCTTAAGGTATATGTAAATATCTAAGAATTTTATATCATAAAGCAAATCTCTGTCTATGCCAATTCTGTCATAATGTAAGAAAAATAAAGGTTGCACATTTCTATATTTTTAATATATAATTTTAATCATTAGCCCATGACAACATTGATGTTACTATGTTTAAACTTGTATGATTTTGAAAAGCTGTAGTGAGAGGGGACATCCTTGTCTTGTTCCTGATCTTAGTGTGAAACTTTTGAGCTTCCCACCATTAAGTATAATTTTCTTTTTTATAGAGAGTCTTTATTAAATTGAGGAAATTCCCTCCTATTCCTAGTTTGCTAAGAGTTTTCTTATGAATGGTTGTTGTATTTCTTAGGTGCTTTTTCTACAGCTATTAATATAATCACATAAGTTTTCTTCTTTAGTCTTTTAATGTGATGGATTGCATTAATCAGTTTTTGAATGTTGAATCAACCTTGCATAACTGAGATAAATCCAAATCAGTCTCAATGTAAAATTATTTTTATATGCTGTTCGATTCTATTTCATAATATTTTATTGAGAAGTTTTACACCTATCTTCATAAAAAATATTGGTTTGTACTTTTTTAAATGTAATGTCTTTGGTTTTGGTATTAAAGCAATTAATGCTGACATCATGGAATAAATTAGAAAATATTTTCTCTGCCTCTAACTTTTTAAAGAGATTGTACAGTTGGTATAATGCCTTCCTTAAGTGTTTGGTAGAAATCACCAGTAAAATCTACTGAGCTTGGTGCTTTCTCTTTTGGAAAGTTACTAAGTTTTGGTTCAATTTCTTTAAATAGATGCAGACCTATTCAAACTATCTGTTACTTCTGTTTAAGTTTTGGTAAATTGTGTCTTACAAAAATTTCCTCCATCTCACCCTATTTATCAAATTTATAGTCATTGAGTTGTTTGTGCTATTCTTTATCTTTTTACTGCCCACAAGTATCTGTTGTAGTTTTTCTTCTTTCATTGCTGATATTAGTAATTTGTGTCCTTTCTTTCTTTTTTGTCCTTATTTAGTCTAGCTAGAGGCTTACTGATTTTATTAATCATTTTAAACAATCATATTTTAGTTTTATTTATTTTCCTGAAAACTGGAAAATTTTCAATTTCATTGATTTCTCCTTTGATATTTATTTATTTATTTTTGTTTACTGTAGATTTAATTATATTTATTTATGCATATTCATATATATGCATATGCATACATATATGTATATGCATATATATACACACATACTTTATATCAATAATATATAGCATGTTATATTTAACATTATATGAAAATCACTGGTTAGTTTTTAAATAAAAGCATATACCTGGGGTTTACTCATTGAGTAACTTTTTATTTTCATGTCTGGTTATTTATTCTTATTTTCTTTCTTTTTCTGTGGGTCATGCATGTGGTGGAGCTCCATTAGTTACTTATTGAACAGCCAGTGTTAAGATCTATTTGTGTACAAGACTGATTGATATAGTCACCATAATTTCATAGGAAATGTAACACTTAATAGCATCATACTTTATTGTGAAAGTTACCCTGAGAATTTTACATTTGAAACTTCAGTAGGAACTACTTATAGTAGAAACATTATGATATAGGCCCAAGAATGAGAGACTGACCCAAAATAGACACATGATTAATATAGGAGAGGAGGAACTTTTGTGTATGTACTGTGTGCTATTTATCTCTTCGCTGCTTTTTCTGCCTCTAGAACAGGGGTATCCAATTTTTTGGCTTCCATCCACTGCACTGGAAAAACTATATTGGACAACATCTAAAATATACTAACATTAATGACAGCTAATAAGCTAAAAAAGAAAAAAATTGCAAAAAAACCAAAAGATAAAAAACAATCTCATAATGTTTTAAGAACGTTTACAAATTCATGTTGGGCTGCATTCAAAGCCATACTGGGCTGCAAGCGGCCTGCAGGACATGGGTTGGACAAGCTTTCTCTAGAAAATGTCCCATTATCAACCTTGGAGCAGTTCTTAAACAAAGAATTTGGGGATACACTTATGAGTGGGCAAAGAAGTTACAGGGAAGAAAGGGATCATCAGTCCTAAACAGGTATACAGCATGAAATAAGGGAGAAAAAAAAGGTAATTTCAAGAGAAACAAGAGGAAATATTACAAGATTCTGTGGTCACATAACTGAAAAAATAATAATTTAAGATTAAAAGTTACAGCATCCTGATATCTTTAATTTGAAGAACTGCATTTGATAAATAAGTTTTGCACAGGTATTTTCTTCCTTTCAGAGACTAGCACTAGCTAAACTTGCTGTAACAATAATTAGTTCTAGCTGTATATTGATAAAGATGCTACAAAGGCTTAATCCATGTGATACATTCAAAATGTTCACATTTGTTAATGCAAATGTTAAGTTAAATATTTATAAGAAAGTAAAAGAATAATTTATACACACACACACACAGAAATTGATTCCTTCATCAAAATTGTGACAGAGAAAACTCTAAGCACTCACATTATTTGGGATTTCTTTACATCACTAAAATTTGTTTGCTTTTTCTTTTCTTTTTAAGACTTATTTTTTATTGTTTTGACAGAGAGACAGAGAAAGAAAGGAGAGAGCCCAGAGCAGTCTCCATAGTTACACGTCATTAGTGGTGGGGGTCTCCCATGTGGGAAGCTCACCCAAGCAGGAACTGAACTGGGGGCCTCCAGCATGGGAAGCATACCCCGTTCAGCAGGGTCCACATGGGCCAGGGCCAGAACTCCATCCTCAGACCCCGGGGCTGCAAGATGAGTGCTCAACCTGCTGAGCCATCCCAGCATCCCTAAAATATGTTTTCTTGTAGAAAATATTTTGTTTATTTAACCTCAATTTGCTGATTACATTCGGTCTCATGAAATTTCAAAAGTCCTCCTAGCTGTTAAATGGTTTAGAAAATATTAGTCAGATGAAATTTATTAAAACTACCTTTTTGTTTCAAGTTTTGTTTTTCAATGGAAATATAAGTATAATGAAATTTGTTGACACTGATTATTTATTGGTGGTGAGTATTAAAATGGTAAATCAGAAGAGACCAAAGGAATTTCTACATCTGTGAGAGAGTAACATACCATAAGTAAATGGCTCAGTTTATAATTTTTTTGGCTTAGATATTATTTTTTTCTTCTGAATGTCTCATATTTCAAGAGGATGGTATATAATTTTTTTCCACATATCAATATCCTAAATTAATTTATGTAATTTGTTAAAAAATAAATTATGTTTATGAGTATCTGATTTCTAGTGTACTACCAAAGTACTTTTAAAAAGTACTATTTTAGGGGAAGCCGGGATGGCTCAATGGGTTAGATGCTCACTTTGCAGCGCCTGGGACTGAGGATTGCATCCTGGCCCCGGCCTGTGCGGAACCATATGCTGAACTGGGAGCTCCCCTAGTTCAGTTCTCTCTCTGTCTCTGTATCTCTCTCTCTCTCTCTCTCCTCTGTCAAAATAAATAAATAAATAAAAATATATTAAAAAAGTACTATTTTATTAGTTGATATCATTATGAATTATATTATTCTACATCCTTGCTTGCTTTAGCTATTTTATGTTATATTCATTTTCACCATTCTAGTAGAGTAGTCCCCCTGCCCCCTTATCTGCCAGGAATACATTGCAAGACCCCCAATAAATGTTTGAAAGCACAATTGTAACTGACCCCTGGATATACTGGGTTTTTTTGTTTTTTATTTCCCCTATACACACACTTTACAGCTTCTCTTTGATATTTGTGAATTTCTAGCATCACTTTTCTTGTATATTGGAGACATTAGTGAGTAAATTAAGGGCTTCTTGAAACCAAGCACTGCAATTCTGCAGCAGTAGATCTGATGATTTGATAATAGAGAAGGATACTAAGTGAAGAAAGGACAGAAAATATATACAGTGTGGATATACTATACAAACAAATGATTCATGTCCTGGGATTTCATCATACTACTCAGAATGGTGATGATTTAAAATTTATGAATTTTTTATTTCTGGAATTTTTTATTAAATTTTTTTGGGCTATTTTTGATCACTGGTAACTGAAACTACAGAAAGCAAAACCAAGGATGAATAATACCCTTACACCACAATATTCCTATTAACTGTACTTTCAACTCACAAACTTCATTTTGTACTGTGCACTTCATGGTTAAATTCACCTTCTGAGTTTATTATTTCAGATATTTTACTTCTAATTCTAGATTCCTATGAGATTGTTTTAAAAACATTCTAGATATTTCTAGCTTATCACACTGTTAACATTCTCACTTCTTTGTTGATATATTCCAATTTTAATGTATTGTGTCCAGCACATTAAGTTTTGGATCTATTTTTATCCTCCTGCATAGCCTTAGAATTCAGCAAAAGTATTGTCAAAGAAAAAAACAAAAAACACTATTTGTGTACTTGAGACTCTGTAACTCTTATTTTTGTTTCTGTAGGTATGCATAACATCTAATATCTTTGAAGATTTTATTTTCAACAACAAATTATTTGTGCTCATCCTCTGGTTCAGTCTATGGGGTATGGGTGGAAGATGCAAGTACTCCCAGAAAACAGAACACAACAGAAACCAGGTAAGTCTACCTGTCATTATTTCATCTATTAGTGGCTCTTTCCTCTCTGACATTTTTACATCTTCCACAAGTGCTCATACCTTTAAAGATAAAACTTAATAATATTTTCCATTTCTCCTAGTGGTCACTAGAAACACCGTTTACTGCTCTCTACACCTTATATGAAAGAAGCTACAATCTTTTCAATGACTTTTGAAATGATTATATAGGGTTAAAATTTTATCTCCTTACTAGATTTCCATCTTCTATATTTATGAAAAAGTGTACTTATATACTTAAAGCAAGATAAAAAAATTTTTCTTTAAATTTGAAGGAAACAAAGCAAGAGATTGAGGCTTTAACACTGGTATTTGACAAAGGCAATAATTATGATAGAAACACATTTTTTTAAATGTTACCAAAATGAACACATAAACAAAGCATTATACTATAGAATTGTATACCTGGAACCGATGTAATTTTTACTAAACAATGTCATCCCAATAAACTTATCAATAAAAAAGTTTTTTAAAATTTACCAATATCTCATGTATTTTGATTCAATATTATTATGACAAAATATTATTTTTAAGATTAGACTGTCACTATAAGAATGGTATTTTTATTAACCACTGTATGTAACCCATTTGTTTGGGCTGGAATTCAGCATTTCCCTAGGAACTATGGATTCTTTTTTTTTTTTTTAAGGTTAATCTTATTTAATGTGTTATCATTTTTACTTACAAACATACAGTTTGCATATACAGGGGAACAAGGTTCTGTGGGCACAACAGAACCCTAGAGACAAGGAAGCCAACGGAAAAAGTATCAACTCTAGGAGGAAAATGGAACTGCGTTCTGTGCCTGTGTCTACATGAACATGGGAAGAGCGACAGATTACACATGATCACAACTGATGCAGAAAGTAACCTCAGGTCACTGTGTCAGTTTATGACCCAGGACTACGGTCCTGATCTAGCCTGTTTCATGAATGATAATCCAAAACACAGCGATGATCTCTCCATTCTCTTTACTATATAAGTCCCTAAAATTAACTCAATTAATTAAAGAAAAGAGCTAAAAAACAATCAGATGGTATGTGCACAATGTCAATGGCAACTTCTTCCAGGCACATTGTTTAGAAGTACACTGGAATCTTAATATTGCCATGTAAGACTGCCTATAGTTCTTAAAAGAGCTCAACCAATATATGGTTATAAGTTCATATGCTATTTGAAACTGGGGTGTTCACTTTTTCATACATATCTTCTCATTTGATGTAGTATAATATATATTTACAATTGCACTTTACTTTGAATGTCATTTCATCTACAAACCTATTCAACAAACAACACATTATAGCAAGATTCATTCTCTTTGTCTGAGACTAAAATATCTAACTATATACTATGTCCTTTCAAAATGTTAGTTGAACTCATTCATAATTATAAAAGCTAAATAACTTACAAAGACATATTCAATTCATTCCTCACCCATACTTTAAAGTCCATTTTTATGTTTTATAAGAGTAACAAAAAGGTATCAACTTCTAATTATATTAATTTATTCCCTTGAAAATCACCTAATGATTTAATACAGTATGTCCTTAGGCTTATTATTATAGCAGTGCCCTACAAGAGAAAATAATTAAATTACTGAATTTAATTTTTAAAAAATTTTGTTTGTTTTTGACAGAGAGAGAGAGAGAGAGAGAGAGAGAGAGAGAGAGAGAGAGAGAGAGAGATACAGAAACAGAGAGAGAACTGAACTGGGGGCACTCCCCAGTTCAGCACATGGGTCCGCACAGGCGGGGTTTCGAACCTGGCTCCCTGACGCTGCAAAATGAGCGCTTAACCCACTGAGCTTTCCCGGCTTCCCCTGAATTTAATTTCAAAACCCAGGAATTAGGAGATTTTTAAGATATAAAAATGAACACATACTTATGTATTCTCTTTGAAGTAATAAGTTTGTAGATAGCACTTTTGCCACGTTCTGTGAAGAAAAGGCACTACTACTGTGATTGCTTTAGTTGGGGAAAGAACTAGCTGTCTCCTGAAACAGTTTCACTTGAAAGAAATATTGATAGGGGGAAACTATGGCTAGTCAGACTTGGGTATTACATAATTATTTTCTTGTAAATGAATGGTTACTTTAAGCAAAACAAATGATAGAGTACTTGTCGTTAATGGTAAAACTTGAGCTGAAAAACATATTGAAAAACTGCTACAATGAACTTAAGAGCTCCTGGATAGTTAAAGACAGTGTTGGAAAAATTGGAGTAAAGTTAGTTGCAATTTTTTTTTTAATTTTGTTTCATGAAGTGTATGAACTTTTCAAAAACCTACATAACTGCCAGAATTAATATTTCCCAAATGACAAAAACATAATGTTACAAACTCACACATGTGAAAAACTAATTCAAAGTGCAAGATAGATCAGTAAATTATAATAAAACAGATATACAATTGCCATTAATATAATTTCATATTCCTTATTCAACTAACTTTCAAGAAATATCACATCAATCTTTGATATAGTAGTCACAAAGGATATCACAATTATTTGAAAACTCTAATGTGCCTATGTTTTCTAAGTATATATCTGAATGAGGCCATGTTTTCTTCGCACATAAAACAATATAATTCAACAGACTGAACACAGAAGCAGATTTTAGAATCTTGCTACCTTCTAATGAACCAGATATTAAAGAGACTTCAAACACTAAAATACTGGCACTTTCTTCATTCACTTTTGTTTTGGAAAGTATCAGTTTTAATAAAATGTTATTTCTATGTACATTAACAATTTCTTATTGTTACTTTAAATGAATTAGTAAATATTTATCTTATTTTTTAGTTTCATATCCTAACTGGTAAAACTTGACAGATATAAGCCACAAACAAAAGGTCTTTGGGAAATACAATAATTATTATGTGTGTAAAAGTGCCTTGAGATCTGAGTTCGGCAAGAATCACCAAAATAAAAAGGTAACCACGTTATTCTGAAAGTCAGTTCACTGAAAAGTTAAAATGTAAAAAGTCAAGTATCCAACTACCTCAATTCAAATTTTTGCCCTGCAAATGACCTTAGATAATTAATTTAATGACAATAATAATATCTACTCTCAAGTTACTATGAAAGGAATATGCCAGGTACACATTAAATGGTTTATAAAAAAAGAAAAAAAATTTTGCTATTATAATGCATTGTGTTTGTAAGGACTTTTCTGTTGCGGGATATTCACCTTGCTATTCACCCTGAATCACATGACCTGAGTTTAGGGGTGTGGGAGACATGGAAAGGATGTCTGTAAAAACTTTGAGGTTTTGTTAGAAAAGAGGGAGAGAAGAACAGAGGCTGAATTGTCTATTAAAAAGTTTGAACAAATTTAATGTTGTATATAAGACTTCGAGAAAAGACTGAACATATTTATTTCACTGACTCTTTTTTAATCATTTAAAACTACAACATTTTCCTCCAAATAATATTTAAACTTTATTCCTGAGATTGGGTATAAAGTAGTAGCTTCTTTTCTTAATAGACAAAAGTAATGGCACATTAAATACTTGTCTCTGAAGTCATAGCATAACAGAACACCTTAAACAAAATGGTTCATTCTTTTTACTTATGAACTGACAAAATTCTGAAGGTAATTCATTTATATATATATTTTTTTATTCATTTATTTTTGACAGAGAGATAGATAGAGAGATACAGAGACAGAGAGAGAACTGAACTGGGGGAGCTCCCAGCTCAGCATATGGTTCCGCACGGGCCGGGGCCGGGATTCGATCCCTGGTCCCCGGCGCTGCAAAGTGAGCGCCTAACCCACTGAGCCATCCCGGCTTCCCCAAGGTAATTCATTTAAATGGGAGACTTTAGTGGTTATCTACCTGTCAGCTTCAGATATTGCTATTAATTTGTAATTGCATGTCCATTAGTAAGAAAATAAATCCAAAGAGCAAAAATTTATCATGAGGATTTGTATGCATCTTAATTTAGTGGTAGGTTAGTCCAAGCAAGCTGATGTAACAACCATTCTCAAAATGTACAATCAATCAGAAATAATAAAAAAGTTTGTCACTCACTCAAATCAAGTTGCAAATTGGTGTTTCCAGTCATTGTTTCTTCTCCAAGCAATAATTTGGGCACCTAGACCCCTCCATTTTGCAGTTCAGCCATTTCAAGATGTACATGCTGAGTTTTCTGTGCTGTTCTACATGAAAAGGAGAGTATGAAGATCATGCATAGGAAAATTTTAATGAAGTGGCACATATGATTTCTGCTTACATTGCATCATCTAAAATTCCAAATCATTCCCACAATGTACTAACACAAGGTTAAAAAATTAAGCTATGTGGGTTGACGATAAGGTGAGTCAGGCTTATTAACACAGGAACTCTTGTGCACAATGTAGGTGCAAGAAGGAAGACAATCTATAATCATAAGCCTCAGAAGACTTTTCAACCTTCTTATTTTGATCAAGCAGTTTTGTGTTTACGTGGAGAAAAGGTTATATGTGTGGTCCAAATAAATATTTATTGTTAGTGGCATAATACCCTAATGTCTGGTAGTAGAATTCATTTTTGAATAATGAGGGCTGTCTGGAAAGTATTCGGCCATGTAACTGTTCTTGTTATGTTGACAATGGCTGGATTATTTTCTGGACAGCCCTCACATTTTAATAGCTGTCTCAAGCTAAAAACTTACTCTTCTAAGCCCATGAGAGGTATAGACTATGAAAAAAACAACAACAAGATAGTCACGTTGGCCTCGTTTAAATACTCAAAAAAATGAAGTGTTCACTCAATTTTTACTTTCCTGATCTTTTGGATATAAACTACTATTTTTATAACAGTTTATAAGAGCAAGGACCAAAACACAAAAAATGGAATTTATTTATAAAAAACAGTTTGTTCTTCAATGTTTAAAATTCAGTCACCCTCAAAAGTCTTCTCTGTTTTCTGTACTACACCTATTGAGGTGCTTTTTCCATTACACAAAACAGTTTTTAAACTCATCCATTTTGATACCTTCTAGTGTTTCAGCCATTTTTTTATTTCACCTTGGGTGAATAGGGAGGGTGGAGCCGAGGGGTCATGCTGCTTTTTGGTAAAAACCTGTTGAAAACTCAGCATGGTGTGGGTAGGTGCATTGTCATGTCACAAATTGTGTAAATTACCCATCATAAAATGGGTAATTAAATTGAAAGTGTTTCCAAAAAATTCACGGTAGCCTAATTCAGCCTCTCACAACACCAGCTGGTACACTGGTGCAGATAGGTTCCTAGAACACTCACTTAGTGGGAGAAGTCTGTATGTACTAAAAGGGGTCCAAACTCCAAAAGATAATTTCATATTTTGGGGAGCTTCCCTATTGTAACATATGCTACAGCTCACAGTTGAATGATAGATAGTTGATTGATAGTTGATAGATAGATAGTTGAATGCATATAGATAAAAAAATAAAGTGCAATGGATTTTAGAAGTAATAAATACAGTATTAATATAATTTCAAAGTGTTCTAGTGTATTATTACTTAGTTATCTGAATATTTCTATCAACCATATTAAAAGCAAATTACAGGAAGAGGCAAGGAATTATGTTTAGTACATAAAAATATAGCACCATTTTTTAATTAAAATTTTTATTTTGGTAAATATTTTTGTTCTTTCATACAAAGATGTCTTATTTTTAACCACATATTATCATTCAATATTTAAGCATATGCCATATTATATTTAATCAGTTCGGTCCCAATATTTTTCTATTTAAAAAATTTTTACAGGTGTTCCTGAGATAGTTCAGAAGGTTGAGTGCTTGCCTTGCAACCATGAGGTCTGAGAATCAAATCCTAGCCCTGGCCTGTGCAAACCCACATGCAGAACTGCAGCACAACTATAACTGCTAAGATGGCTTGGGGTTGGAGGTTCTCACCTCCCGTGGATGAGGCCCCCAGCAATTTCTGCCCCGTGCAGCCCCATATCCAACTTTGGAATGAAACCATGTCATAACTAATGATGTTCAACTATGGACACTGCTCTGGGCCCTCCCAACCCCTTCTCTCTCTCTCTCTCTCTCTCACCTTCTCTAAAACAAATTTTTTTTTAATTCTGCAATAAAACTCTATTATCTATAATTATTGTAATTTATCTATATCATTTCTCAATCATCTATCTATCATCTGTCATCTATTATTGGATGTTGGGAATTGGGCTATTCCTAAAAAACAGTATAGTTTAGCAATTTATCTTCTGCTCAAGTAGGGTAAGAGATTCTTGTTTTATTTCTTACACAGAGCATTTTTAGTCTGGCTGGTATTAAAATGCTATTATACCACAAACTTCACAGATTCTGACCTAGTTGATCAATTTTTTCCTATGTTTCAACAGCCCCCTTACTCAGAACCTTGCCCTAAAACAATCAATTAATTAATTGTAAGCTTTATGAAATTTTTGTCTATTGAAGTCTTTCTGTAATCCTATTTGTTATGATTTGAGATCTAGAATTACTTAGATTCCCCAGATCTGTAAGGGCCGCATATTCCAGGTTGCCTCCATGATCTTCTATTCCTGCTTTAAAACTCTTCAGTTATTTTTTGTGTTCATCTCTTACATCTTCTCAAATCCATCTAAAAATAGATAACAAGTACTATTTAGTTATGGTTTTATAGTTCTTCCCTCAGAGATATAGCAAGAATGGTTTTCTTTGTAAACTATAGCATAGTGGTACAACCACTATCCAAGGCACTATGGAAATTCCTCAAAAAATTAGAAATGGAATTGCCATATGACCTGGCAATCTCTCTTCTGGGTATCTTCCCCAAAACATTGAAAACCTTAATTTATGAAGATATATGTACCCCAGTGTTCATCGCAGCGCTGTTCATGGTGGCCAAGTCGTGGAAACAACCAAAGTATTCTTTGATACACAACTGGATAAAGAAATTATGGTACATTTACACAATGGAATACTACTCAATGATAAGAAACGATGAAATACAGTCATTTGTGACAACATGGATGAACCTTGAAACCATCTTATTAAGCGAAATAAGTCAGAATGAAAGAATCAGGAAACATGACCTCACTTATAGTTGGAATATAAAACTGGAAGGAACAAAGAAACAAAAACTCAGGGACACAGTCAATAGTTTAGTGGTTACCTGAGGGTAAAAGGGAAGGTGGGTGAAAGAGCAGGGGTAAGGGGGGAGGATTTGGGAGGGGGCATCAAATATATGGTGATGGAAGAAGAGCTGATTCTGGGTGGTGAGAACATAATGCAATACATAAACAATGTAGTGTGGAGTTGTACACCTGGAAAATGTGTAATTGTTACTAACCAATGTCACCCTAATAAATTTAACAATAAAACAAAATAAAACAAAAAAATCTTGCCATGTATTTTAGAACTAAATGACATGACTATATAACCTCTAAGTAAGCTTGTCCAATCCGTGGCCAATGGGCTGCACATGGCCTGGGACAGCTTTGAATGCAGGACAACACAAATTTGTGAACTTTGTTAAAACATTATGGGATTTTTTTTTGAGATTCTTTTTTTTAGCTCATCAGCAATTGATAGTTTACTGTATTTTTATGTGGCCCAACAGAATTATTCTTCCAACGTGGCCCAACGAAGCTAAAAGATTGTACACCCCTGCTCAAATGATTTTATTTCCACTTGCTGCCCAACTTCATAACTGATGCCACCTTTTGTAGAATTATTTTAGCAGTTTACCACTTCAGGTACGCCCGTCTATTACATTGGATTCCAAATGCTGAACAGATAAATCTCATGCTGTGGATGCTGTTTGTGTGCTTCCAAATTTGCATTTCAATACCCTTCAGTTGTCAGGTGTGTTGTCAGCTAGGTCTTTTCTCATGAACTAACTTTTTCCAATGGCAGCTTCCTTGCTCAAAGTTATATGTTCCTCACTTGGGGAAGCCACTTTTAATGCTCTTCCTCAATCTAGGACATTTCTGGAGGGCCATCCCAAATTTAAACCTTCCCATGTGATTGGTAAGGCCTTAGTTGTGAAAGAGGTATTCACTTCTGTTATTCTAAGTTATAAATAATGTAAAATAAAATAACATACTATGTTGTAATATTTATTTTGAACATTTTGGAAATCAATGATTTCTATTTAAAATGAAGGAAAACACTTTTAGTTAGGATCTTTAAAATTATATAACTGTTCTTTATAATAAATCAAACACTGTAAGACATTTCATTTATATACAATATGGAATTTCACCATAATCATAATATGTGTTACATGACAAGAATATAGTAGTAATAAGTAGAAACCAATGTATAATTATAATTTAGTTAAAGAAAGCAGGTATTAATAAATTATGTGATTGAAAACTACTAAGTAACACTATGGGATTATCATTTTCCTTTAATAAACCTGAGGTATAAAAGATACTCTTTTATTTGGATTTTTCAGGTAAACATTTTGTAAAATAGCAATAATACTATGAGCAATATCACTATAAATTTTCCTTGAGAAATCATTTTTCTAATTTATCTAAGTCTCTATTCTTCTTTTGTCTTTACTTGGTGGTTAAATTTATTTAAGGCATAAATTGTTTTCTGTGCTACACTTTATTGAGCTTCACAAATATTACAAATTGAAGGTTTATGGCAACCCTGTATCAAAGCAGTATAGCAGGCTCCATTTTTTTTTAACATCATTTGCTTCCTTCTTATCCTTGTATCACATTTTTGTAATTTTTACAATATTTCAACCTTTTTCATTATTATTATATTTGTTATGCTGATCTGTGATCAGTGGTCTTTCATATTACTATTGTTGTGAAGATTGTTAAAGTGACAATGAAGGATTTAGAATATTACCTTAATTTAGTAGATAAAGCAGCAGTAGGGTTTTGAGAAGATTGACTTCAATTTTGAAAGAAGTTTTACTGTGGGTAAAATGCTATCAAAACCATCACATGCTACAGAGAAATTGTTCATGAAAGGAAAAGTCAACCAATGTGGTAAACCTCATTGACTGCTGTCTGAAGAAATTGCCACATTTACCTCAACCTTTCCCACCACCACCCTGATCAGTCAGCAGCCATCAACATTGTGGAAAGAACCCCCTGTCAGAAAAGCTATTATAACTCACTGAAGGTTCAGATAATGGTTAGCATTTTTTAGCAATAAAGTAATTTTAAATTAAGGTGTGTACAGTGTTATATTTAGACATATGCGATTGCACACAGATGACTACAATAGTGTAAACATAAGTTCTACATGCACTGGGAAACCAAAAGTTTGTGTGACTCGCTTTATTGAGAGACTCAGTTTATTGCAGTGATCAGGAATTGAAGCTACGATATCTCAAGGGCATGCCTGTACTTTGTTTTTAAATTTTAGCAATAATGAGAAAAGTTTTTTAAATGGTTATATATTAGCAATAATTGAAAATTATTTATATTTAATTGAGTGCTTTTTATGAGATTGAAGAGTTAAAGGTTTGAATCATATATAGAATGGGAATATCAACTGAGTATTTAATGATGTATTTTGAGTTATAATAATAGATAGCATTTAGTGACCACTTACTATAAGTCAGACCTTGCCTTAATTGATGTGTGTGCATGTACATGTGTGTGTGCACACACTCTAGTTCTTTAACAGTTTCTGGAGGCATTTGCTCCTATTGAGCCTGTAATACACAAATGGAGATTGAGTCAGTGAAAGGTCACCCAATAGGACAATAGTGAGACAGCCAGTAATTGGTGAAGCGAGGGTTTAAACTCAGCCAGTCTGAGAAGAGATTGCACGCTTTTATCTACATAGCTCATTTTTTTGAAAGCTCACATGCCAGCCACTCTATTAAGCAGATTATATATACATTATATCATTTAATTCTCATTACCACAACATGAGGTACATATAATTATCCTTATTTTAGAGAGGCGATTACTGAGGCTTGGAGAGTTTCAGTAATTTTTGAAATAGCTCACAACTATGTGGTGCACAGTTGGGGTATTATAACCATATCTGTTGGACTAGTCTGCTGCCTACTGTAGGAAAAGACAACAATTAATACTTTCCTGTATTTTCAGCTAAAATAATAGAACATTTAAAGATACTTGGCTTCTACTGGAGCAACTAATATTCTGCTATACAAAAAAATATCAACATGCACTAGTTTTTCTCTGTAATATTATTATATATTCAAGACAACTATAAACTCTTGGATATGAGCATACTTGTAATCCAAAGCCATGCATCACCTTTCCTCTGTGGTGTGACACGTGGACTTTGATAGAGCAGATGTAAAAGAAATATGTACTTTGCCCTGTTTTATTTTTGTCAGAAAGCTATCCACAACTGCAGCTGACTAATACTGTCACTAGCCTAAAATCTGCTATACACTTGCAAAAAGGTGACAAGTGGCTATATTTACATATCCCTATGCTACACTGTGTGCCATCAGTGGACTATCAAATACATAGTTGATGGGGACTTAAAAAAATTTAACTACTACCCATTTCAATTATGCCCATCATACATGCTCTGATATATCAATTTGTTTGGAAATTAAATCAATATTATATCTATATAAGGTTTAGCACAGTGAAAAATGTACTCAAGCACTTTTAAATTTAGTAAACAATTTATTGAACACTAAATATCATCCCAATTTGCCTGAACTGAATTGCCTTTGAATAGAATGTGTGATTCAAGTCTATAGATTTTCCTTTAATTATAGCTATTAGATTCTAATTACAGTATTTTCTTTCCTTTTTTCCCCCCTATATATTTTGCAATATGAGTTTTGAGTTCATCTAGAAACTTATAATGTGTGTTTTTGTGTGTGCTAACTGATATATTTAAATTCTAGGTGTTAAATTTTTCATTTCTAGAGTTTGCTTCCTAAATTAACTTCAGATATTTATCTGTAATTTTTAAAAACTTTTGTAACTTATTAAGGTTTTTCTAAGTAGTGTAAATAATGACAAATGTTATTATGAATGTTTTCATGCTCGCATGAAATTAAAATAAGGAAAATAAGGCAAATTGGGATGATATTTAGTGTTCAATGCACAAATTTATTGTGCATTGTGACATTCTAGAGTTTGATATATAAATTGAGTCTAACTAGAGTTCACCATACTTTATTTTCTTTAAAATATACATTACTATGGAGAATTTTTGTTTCAACATTTTGCCTAGGTGTACGTTAAAATTAGATGTGTATGTTTTAAAGATTAATATCAAATTTTCTGAGATATTATGAAATTTTTAATACTTAGGTGATGCTAGCATAGCTCAGCAGTTGAGCACTTGGCTCACAACTGTGAAGTCTAGGGTGCAATTTCCTACCCTGGGCCCCCAAGCCCCAGACCATGCAAACCCCATATGTTAATCTGTGGCACAACCAGAAACTGCAGAGACAAAGGTTTTTGCCTCCCATGTGGTTCCCACCACGCAAGGCCCCACATCCACATGTGTACAATGAAACCATGTCACAACTAATGGTGTATAACTATGGAGACTGCTCTGGGCCCTCCCCCACTTCTCTCTCTCACCTTCTCTCAAAAATATAAAATAAAAATATTTTTTAAAACGTAATGCTCAAATTTAATATTTATCAATTTTTGATAAATTTTCTTTTTTTATTTTCCCACTATTTGATTCTCTGTTTCATAGAACTTTTTTACAACTTTGATATCTCTTTTAAGTTATATTTTGCTTCTCAAACCATATCTTTATTTAACTTTTTTGTTACTAAGTAAATATTCTTTTTATTGAAAATTTCCAATCAAAAAATAAATTAATTTTACACTGGTAATTAGAAATGCTTACATTGCAACTATACACATTTAGGTCAAATAAATATATATATGTATTTCTGTGGCTTCATAAAATTTCATTTACTATATCTTTACAGAAACCAGAGTAACACTTATGCATAGATAAGTAATAATGCTTATAAACAAGGCAGAGCAATAGAAGTGAATTTCTTTTGCAACGTAGTAACAACAAAATGAGTAGCTGCAATTTTCTCATAAAACATGGACAATATTTATATAAAAAACACCCTTACAAATAACTGGAGGGTGATGAACAAATGCCAAGTTTTATCTCCTTTAATTTTTAAAAGTTCAAATTCTTTATTTATACCTTATACTGTTCACTTGAACACTGTCCTGTAAACCCTTTACTGTGTTTTTAACAGTAATTTACTTCTCTTTCTTGAGCTGCTTTCAATTTTGTTTTCATTCTTGATAGGTATCTAGTTTTTCAACTGCCAGTTCACAATGCCTGTCTGTCTGTCTGTCTCTCACAGCACACACACACTCCTTGGTATATTATGCTATTTCATCTTTGTTTTATACCCTTATTTTATAAATAAAATTGTTTCAATACAATTTTTAATTGATGGCAATATATTGTCATAATTTTCATTTCCCCTGTGCTACATTTACTTATATTTTCCAGCTGCCATTAGTTTTCTTCTATTTTTTTGTATTATTATTAGTTTCAGGTTTGAAAAACAACATGATGACATTTACACACCTCACAAAGGGATAACCCAGCAAGTCTACTGTCCACGTTACACCACACATAGCTATTACAGTACCATTGACTATATTCCCTGTGCTGTATTTACATCCTGTGAGACTATATATATATGAAAGCTGTCTGGAAAAAAAACAGGTATAAATACCTCTATTTTGCATATTACATGGCTGGATTACTTTCTGGAAAGCTCTCATATATATTTTAATTACAATTGACATTAAATAGTATTTTCTTTTTATTTAGGTATACAGTGCAGTGGTTAAGCATTTTTATAATTTATGACTTGATCCCCCCAATAAGTCCAGTACCGATCTGACAACATAAATTGTTTTTACATTACTGACTGTATTCTGCATACTGTATTTCACAACCTTGTGACTATTTATTGACTACCAATTTGTATTTCCTACTCCTTTCACCTTTCTCACCCATCTCCCCAGGTCCCTTCCCGTCTAGCACCCATCAGTTTTTCCTCTATCTCTATGAGTCTATTTCTGTTTGGTATATTTGTTTATTCTGTTCTTTAGATTCCACATATAGGTGAGATCAAATGGCATTTGTTTTTCTCAGTCTGACTTACTTCACTTAAGCATAATATCTTTTAGGCCCATCCATATTGTTGCTAATGATAAGATTTCATTCTATAAATACACCATAATCTAAATCTTGGCAATTGTGAATAGCACTGCAGTAAAAAAGAGATGCATATATGTTTTTAATTATTATTTTAGATTGCTTTGGCTAAATATCAAAAGTGAAAAAGCTGGGTCATAAGGTACCATATTTTTTCATGCACAAGATGATTCTTTTGTGTAATACTGTTACACCAAAAATTGGGGTCTATCTTACATACAGGAGTAGGTTGTGTATTTATTTCTTAGGGTTGGGTTAGAAAAGTAGGAGTTGTCTTATACATGGGGTTGTATATACAAAATAATACAGTAGTTCTATTTTTACTTTTTTTGAGAAACCTCCACACTGTTTTTCATAATGCATAATGTCTGTACCAATTTGCAATTCCACCAACAGTACACAAAGGTTTTCTTTTCTCCACATCCTTGCCAACACTAGTTGATTATTTATTGATGACAAGTGTGAGGTGATATGTCATTAAGGTTTTGATTTGCATTTCTCTAATGATTATTGATGTTGAGCACCTTTTCATATATCTATTGGTCATCTATATATCCTAATTGGAGAAATATCCATTCAGGTATCTGCCCACTTTTTGATTGTATTATTTTTCTTTTTGGTGTTGAGTTGTATGAGTTTTTATGTTTTATTTTTTAAAATAAATTTTGAATATTAACTCCTTATGAGATGTTTCATTGCTAAATATCCTCTCACATTTAGTATGATGTCTTTTTGTCTTGTTAATGGTTTCCTTTGCTGTGCTCTCCTTCTATTCTTCTATAATAGATACATACTTATCCACAGCTAATTTATATTTTATTGCAAGGATATTAATATTTTCTGAAAAGTTATTTTTTGGATATTGATGTCATAAACAGGGACAAAAATATCTTCTAGAATGAAAACATTTTTTTTGTGACCCACAATTTAGTGTGAGCTCTTTAAATTTTTGTCTTTGCAGTCAGCAAACGTTATTCATGAAGAATACACATAATGCAGAATGCCTCTTCATTTTTACTTCTCTGAAGTCAGAAGCTTTCTGCAAATATTTTTGTTTATAAGGTTTTCTTTAAAACCCTGCATTTCTTGTCAAAAATTAGTACCAAATCTGGTTCAGGAAATATGCCCAGCTAGCCTGAATATGTCTTTATGTTTATAGAGTGGGATTATTACATTTTAATTTTAGATTCTGCCACTTATTTTAAAGAACAATATTTATTTGCTCTATTTTATGTTTTTAGCCATGGATACTTCTTCTGAGTATCTTCTGCACACCTGAACACCACATATACATATGTACATACACATTTATTAACATGTATAGATGTGTGTGTGTATATCTGTGAGTGTGTGTGTGTACAAGCACACAAGCTTTAAAATACAGATATCTTCTAGTCTCTGGGACGATGGTTTTGTGTTTTTCTTTTTCAATTAACCTTGTTGCTTTTGGGTAGTTTTTAAAGAAGTAAATCATCATCCTTAATAATTTGTTGATTAAAACTAGAATAAAAATTATATTTCTCATCTGTGTTACTTTATCAAAAAAAGAGGATATATTATTATAATCTACAAATTTATCAAAAATTATTTTAATGAGAAAATTTCTGTAAAGCATCATAAAAATGATCTAGATAGTCTGAAAGAAAACCTGCAGTTAAATGGTGTTGGTAATTTGGTTCTATTGTCTGGGACCCATTTTTATTTCATATCACATATTTTCATTTGAATACCAACTGTTACAAAACATATGGACTTCCATAGCAACCCCATATGCTACATAATGGCTGACTGCTATCTACTTAGGATTTAAACAATGATGAGATTTCAGGATGGTTGTGGAACAGGAAAACTTCAAACTCTTTATTGAGTTTAATGTATATTTTAGGGATCCAAAAACACAGAATCAGGGAAGCCGGGATGGCTCAGTGGGTTAAGCACTCACTTTGTAGCCCCAGGGATCAAGGATTAAATCCCGGCCCTGGCCCCGGCCCGTGCAGACCCATATGCTGAACTGGGGAGTGCCCCCAGTTCAGTTCTCACCAAGGTGAGACCCCGGCCCAGTTCCTGCCCTGTGCAGCCCTGCGCCCACCTGTGGAATGAAACTGTGTGAAAGACCAATGATGTGCAACTATGGAGACTGTTCTGGGCCCTCCCCATTATCTCTATCTCTGTCTCTGTATGTCTTTCTCTCTGTCAAAAACAATAAAAAAAATAAATCTTTAAAATACAGAATCACACTGTCTTATTGTTAGGTTTTGTTGTTTGTTTTGTATATTTGAAGTCTAAAGAAGAATATTTTAAAATGTTATAAAACTTAGTATTCTAAATAAATAAGAACATCATTTTTTGAGGATGTCACCAAAATGGCACAATAGGAGACCAAAGCCTCTCTACAAAAGTCAACAATGAGATAGCTATGTATGAACAATAATAATTCTAGGAGAGCTAAGGAATCCACTTAAGAAACTTCAGCAACACAATGAAACAAAATACCTAAAAATAAGTACATTAAATGGAAAGAAAGAACAGCCTCATTTGCCTGCATCACCCTGTCCCGCAGTTTGGCATGACTCATGGCAAAGAGGGAACTTCCTAGCTAAAACTAGTTCCCTAGTCAGGAAAGACAAAGTGGGGTGAGCAACTAGAATCCTCAGTCTTTTAGGACACTCCTGTAAGGACCTGCCTCAGCTTTATTCCTCTCAGCAATTGGCAAAGCTGAGATGTGTAGAGGTCTCAGAAAGGAGACAGGGTCTATAAGTATCAACCACACAGCAGGAGCAAGTGCAGTTCCAGAGGCCAATTATGCAGGAAACCTCAGTAGCTTTCACTGCTGAGGAAACCAACGGCCATTTCAACCAACATGAACCCATGCAGATTTTACCACTGAGGTTTTCCCTGCAGGATTTTTTGTGTATGCAGCTACCAGCTATTTCAGTCCCTCTCTATTTTTCTCCCCTTACTTCCTGCCATAGCCTGCGACCCACACTGGCAACCAGCCTTGGTTGAACCCTGTGGCTGCAGACTCAAGAGCAGCTGACTCCCTCCATTATGCAGGCACTTGGAAATAGCCCCTACAAGTAACCTGCATGCCACTGGTCTGGCTCCTGTCATTGGCCTTTATGCTATCTATACACGTGTAGTGATATACTATAGCCACAGGAGTACATGCCATCAGCCAAAACTCCCACAGCTACTTGTGGACCTACCTCCAAATCTGTCTCCTATCACTGGCATGCCTTACTAGGTACATATGCAGACAGTGTACGAGGCCATGTACCTGCATCCTATTGGCCCAATCTCATCACCAGCTTCCTATGAAGTATACACTGTGACCTCTTATCTCCAATGCTGTAAGGATATGATGTTTCATTAGCTCAGGCCATTGGGGTGATAACATGGACAATTTTGTGGTTAGTTCTTGGTGAACATTTTAGAATGTCTACAGTAGTTTAGTTAAGTCCTCAGCAGTGTCCCCAGGCCCAACAGATAGACTACAGACCAGGACAGGAAGTAATGGTGGGAAGAGCCTGTGGATGCATACACTCAGCAATGAGAGATGGCTGCAGGTACCTTTGTAATGACAGAGGCCATTTTCAGATATATACATAACGGCAAGGGCCAAGGCCAACAGCAAGGACCAGGGGCAACTGTAGGCAGTATAGAAACTATAAAAACCCTGATTATTGACATGTATTCTAAGTCACTATAGGACACCCTACAGCACTCTCTAAGGAGCATGAAGTGGTCAATGCCATAGATCTCATAGGCCTGAGCCAATGAGAAAATACATCTCTAAGGATCCAAAGCTACTACATGGCCTCATACTTGGTGCTGTGCACCACTAGATTGGGGGACATAGAAGGCTTCAGTGTGCTGCTATCTTGTGCACACACTCATGTAAGGCTATAAAGATCATGAAGAATCAGGAAAACATGACATCACCAAAGGAACACTGAAAATCTCCAGTAACTGATTACATATAAAAGGATATAAATTACCTGACAAATAATTCAAGCTAATTGTCCTAAAAATGCTCACCAAGAGCTACAAGAGAATACAGATAAATAGTTTAGTAAATTCAGGAAAAGAAGAAAACAGAAGTTCAACAACAAAAACAAAAAAGAAGAAGAAAGAAAGAAAGAAAGAAAGAAAGAAAGAAAGAAAGAAAGAAAGAAAAAAGAAAGAAAGAACGAAAAAAAGAAAGAAAGAAAGAAAGAGAATAAATACAATAGGACCAAACATAAAATTTGCAACTAAAGAATACAATGGTTACACTGAAAATTTTAAATAGACAACCTGGTTTTCATAACTGATCATTTGTGCCACTTGCTTTACTCTTCTGGCAATTTAAATTCTTGGCTTTATGTTTTAAATTTACCAATAAAGAGAACTCACAATGCCCTTGGCCCCTTCCCTCAATCCCAATAAAAGCAGAACCCCAAGACCATGCTTATTCTCTTGCTCTTGCTATCTCTACGTCTTTCTACCTCTACCTCTACTTCTACTTGCAACATTGCTACATTGCCTTAGATATGCTATGTGCCCTTCAGGTTCTGTGAGTAATAAGTCATTCTTTTTCAAAGTTTTCTGATGGTTACTGCTAAGGGCATCTTGTAATTATAATAAAAACCACAAGAACCAATCCAGCAATAGCATTAGTCATCAATAGGCTGAGATGGGTACAAAAAGCCCTGGAATGCAAGGATGGTTTAACATCTGCAAATTGGTAAATGTGACATGCTATATTAACAAAATAAAAGATATAAATCATATGATCATCTTAACAGGTGCAGTAAAAACATTTGACAAAATTCAATCTTATTTCATGATAAAAACTTTCAACCTAATGAAAAGAGAAAAAATATTCCTTAACATAATAAAAGTCATATATGATAAGATCACAGCTAATATACTCCTTGATAAAAGGCTGAAAGCTTTCCTTGTAAGATCACAAATAAGACAAGGATCCTCAGTCCTACTCAACATAATATTGGAAGCCCCAGGCAGAATAACTAGGCAAGAAAAAGATACAAAAGACATTAAAATAGAGAGAAAAAAGTAAAAATGTCTGTTCGCTGATGACATAATGTTGTATATAGAATATCCTAAAGAGTACACTAAAATATTGTTAGGAATAATCAACAGTCACAGAAAACTTTCAGGATACAAAATTAATATATAAATATTAGTTGAATTTATATGAACTAATAATAAGCTATATAAAAAATAAACAATTCCATTTAAAATAGCATTTTAAAAATAATTTAGAAATAATTTAACCAAGGAAGTGAAAAATCTATACACTGAAAACTATAAGATATTGAAAAGAATTAAGGAAGACATCCCACATTGTTAGATAAGAATTAATATTGTTCAAATATCTATTCAATCCAAAGTCTACTATAGAATCACAGTAATCCCTGTGGAAATTACAGTGGCATTTTAACAGAAATAGAACAATCCTAAAAATTCATATTTGTGAATTTATATTCAGATAACAAAAGACTCTGAAAAGTCAAAGCAATTATAACAAAGAACACAGCTGGAGGCATCACACTTCCTACTTCTAAATAATATTAAAAGGCTATAATAATCAAAACAGTATAATACTGCCATAAAAAGACACAAAGACCAATTGAACAGGATAGGGAGCCTAGAAATGAACCTGTGCCTATAGGGTCAGCAAAATACTAATAATGGAGCCGAGATACACATTGGAGAAAAGATAGTTTCTTCAATAAATTGAATTGGAAAAACTGTATATTCACATGCATGTGGCCCCATCTTATACCACTCACAAAACATCGTTGTAATAGATTATGAACTTACACCTAAAACCTGATACCAAAAAGCTCCTAGAAGAAAATATAAAGATAAAGCTTCTTGACAATGTTCTTGGTAATGTTTTTATGAATATATCACTGAAAGGACAAGAAACAAAAGCAAAAGCAAAAATTAACAACAGGGACTCCATCAAGTTAAAACCTTCTGTATAGAAAAAACAAAAATCAACAAAATGAAAAGGCACTGTACTTAATTGGAGAAAATATCTGCAAACCATCTATCTGAGAGAAATTAATACCGAAACTATATAAGGAACATAGGCAACTCAGTAGCAGAAAAACAAGCAACCCCATAAAAATTGGGCAAATGACCTAAATAGAAATGTTTCCAGGGAAAGCTGGGATGGCTCAGCGGGTTAAGCACTCGCTTTGAAGCCCAGAGGACCAAGGATCGAATCCCGGCCCCGGCCCATGCGGACCCACATGATGAACTGAGGAGTGCCCCCAGTTCCGTTCTTGCTGGGACCTATGCAGGAGGCTCCCAGCCCAGTTCCTGCCCTGCGCAGCCCTGTGCCCACCTGTGGAGTGAAACTATATGGAAAACTAATGTCAACTATGGAGACTGCTCTGGGCCCTCCCCCTTCTCTCTGTCTTTCTCTGTCTCTGTTTCTCTCTGTCAAAAATCAATAAAATAAATCTTTTAAAAAAATTAAAAAGAAAAGAAATGTTTCCAAAGAACACATACAAATGTCAAGATGTACATGAAAAAAAGGTACTCTATATCACTAATTAACAGGAAAATGCAAATCAAAGCCATGATGAGTTATTACTTCACACTTGTTAGAATGGCTCTTCTAAAAAACACAAGAAATAAATAAATGCCTGTAAGGATGTAGAGAAAAAAAGAACACTTGGGCACTTGTATGGGAATATAAATTGATATTGTGGAAAACCGTATGGGGTGCTTCCTCAAAAATTAAATATAGATGTATCCTATCATCCAGCAACCCCATTTCTGGGTGTATATCCAAAGAAAATTAAAATAAGAACTTAAAAAATACTGCATTCATTAAAGCATGAATGAATGAATAGCCAAAATATGGAAACAGCCTAAGTGTCCATTAATGATGAAAAGATAAAGAATATGTGGTGGACATATACAATAAAATATTACTCAGCCACTAGAAACAAGGAAAACCTTCTATTTGCAACAACAGGAATGCACCTTAAAGTCATTGTGCTTAGTAAGAAAGAAAGACAAATACTGTATGACATCAGTCACATGCATATATGGAATCTAAAAAGCCAAACTTGTAGAAACAGAGAATAGATCAGTCTTTGACAGGGACTAGGGAGTGGGGGAATTGGGGTGATGCAGGTTAAAAAATACAAACTTTCAGTTAGGCGATGAATAAGTTCTGGAGATCTAGTACACAAAATTATGATTACAGTAAACAATACTGCATTGCATACTTAAAAGTTACTGAGATTAGATATTAACTGTTCTCACCACACACACAAAAAGATAATTATGATATAATGGAGGTATTATCTAATGCTAATATATATAATGTATAGATGGTGATAATTATTATGAAGTAAAATAAAGCAGAGAATCTATATGGAAAAAAAATGAGAGTAAATATTTGAGTAAAGCTAGGCAGTGCATTCCCTGGGTGCTGGTGGGAAGAAGAGACACATGACCAATAGGAAGGGCCTGAACTAAGTGTGGCATATTCAAAGAATGAAAAGAAGGTTAGTGTGGCTGGAAAGGAGGAGTGAATGGGATAGTGGTTAGAAATAATGTCAGTGTGGTAACAGGAAAGCAGATCATTCAGGACCTTTGCATTTTATTCTGAAAGAGATGAGAAACTTAAATGATTTTAAGCAGAGGAACAAAATTCTTTGATTTACAATTTTAAAAGAATGACTTGGCTGCTCTGTGGAAAACAGACAGTAGGAGGGAAAGATAGAAAATGAGAAATCAAGTAAAAGCCTCATTAAACAGTCCATATGAGAGATAATGGTGGCTTAAACAAGCATAGCAAAGGGTTTGGTTGTGAGAGGCAGTCACGTTCCTGATATATTTATCAAGATAGATTCAATAATGTATGCTGCCAAAACGTTGTTTTTGAATAGAGCAATTGGAAAAATGCAGTGAAAACTTAAAATAATTATTTGTGGATAAGTAAAGAAAACTCACACTATTTTATCTTATTTAGGTATTCCTATAATGTATATCTGTAGTCTTGATATTTGCTTAGTATCAAGACAAATATAAAATAAATATGTATAAATGCCCAAAAGAACTTAAAGTGTGGAACAGGTCAAGTGGAACTATAGTAAATAAAATGTGTCTTCCAAATCAATTACTGAAGTGTTTTGTTTAGAAACAGAATAGGGCCCCCACTGATTCACTTTGGCATTTTCTGCTGATCACAATGGTTGTTTGAAATTGAAAGTAGTGACTGAGACAGTTGGCATAGCAAGTCAAATGGAAATGCACATAGTGGTGACATAATTGTATCACAACAGGAACTCTAAGAAGTGATTCAGCATGTAGAATGCCTCTGATAGTAGTAGTAGTTTTCTATGTGAATTCTGAAAATTAATCTCATTGCTATTATATAGAAATAGAGAATGCATAGTGAAGTACTGTATCTCTTGTTCTTATCATTCTACTTGGTATTGTTAAGGTGCTGATAATAGTTTCCTCCTACACATTTTCTTATCAAAAATTAAATTGATTCAACATTTCAAATTCAGTACTCAATATTCAGTTGTTGTGATTAACAAACTACAAAGTACTAGAGTTTTAGTTTTCTCATTTATGCTTTGGCGGTTCTTACAATCCTTCACTTATGTCTTTATTAGATGATATTTCTAGTGACCCATAGGTTTCTATGTTTATTTATCCTAATGGCAATATATGTATTCAGGTTGTCAATTATCTAGTAATTTTATTTCATTGTAATTTCTAATTTTATCTGTCTATCAATAGACTGATGAGCATGTTGATATCAGGGAAATTTTCACATTCAAATTAGTTTTTAACACAACTTTACATTACCTTAATAATTATTTACAAAATAAATCAATAAGTGAATAAACATATTATTTAAGCCTTGTAAAGAAAATTTATATGAAAAAATTTTGAATTAGTTAAAGGTAAACTTTGAAGTAAACTTTTTGCAAGATTGAGTTCTGTGAAGACAAAGAACAGTTAGTTTCATATAAATGGAATATCTCTGGCTTCTTTTGTTTTGCGGAGTGTTTTTTAGACTTATCCATACTGTTGCATGTATAATGAAGATATCCTTTTATATTGATGAGAAGTATTCCACCTAATGGTGAAGGACTGAACTTTAACCCTAATAATGAAGTCACTGGCAATTGACAATGTGACATGACTGAGAAATAAAAAAACAAATAAGAAAAAGCTCATTTTCCATCAACATTTTCTAAACATCTTTTTTAGTATCCATTTTGTTATTTTCACTCATTTGTACTTGTAACAGAATATCAAACAAATTAAGTGTTAAGCAACATTAAATTAAGCGAAAGTCCTTTCTCTTATGGTAATAAAAGTTTGATTATATAATCAAAGCTTAAAATATTAAGGCATCTTTCATTTAATTCCTGAGTTTTATCAGTTGAATTCTTTTTTTTATTATTATTATATTATCTTATTTATTCTTTTCACATCATGACTATAGCAGTACAGGACTTTCATTTACTTTAGACTCTCAAATTATAAAGTAAGTCTATAGTAAATCAAGAGTAAGTTCTTGACTACTCTTTTTTATTTCTTTTTTTTTTTTTAGTCTCCACCTTGACTACACTTTAATATGTGTGGTTTCCTCAACTTTCATTTTTGAAGAATTTGACATGATGTAGGAGAAATAATATAGACTATAGAGCCAAGAGAATTTCAATTTTATTGTTTTTTATTTTATAACTTGTTAGCTATGTAAGCATGGAATATTATTCAGCTACTCCACTAATCAGTTTTGTCTTCTGTGATAAAATGATAATGATGGATAGAATTGTTGTGAGAAATAGATTAGATATCCATAACTTTACTTTCCTCTTGATAACAACTGAGCTGTCTATTTTGACAGATAATGATTATTTTGACCTCTGTCCAGACTTTTCCAGTTGCTTTCTTTTTTCAAGGATTTTATTAATGCAATCATATTTTCTCTCTCTGGCTTGCTCTGCTGAAGTTCTTAGTGTTGAGCACAGAGATATTACAATTAAATAAGTAGTAAATTTAGAAAAGCTTAGAATGTTTACTCTCCATACAATGGTGAATGTTATTGTGTAGTCTAAACACTAAACAACATTTAAAGATCCAGGACCATGGATTATGATTAAGAACAAATATTTACTAAGAATTTCAAGAAAGTTTTCACTTCATGTGTTATTTCCCGTCATTGTATATGGTTCTTTAGTGTATATTTCTGAGAAGAAGGAAAGCTGAGGATGAGTCCCTATGGAATAGAGCAAGGACTGACATGATACACAGTTTACTTCTACACTATATATACTCTTTTTGTAATAAATTGTAGTAAATACAGCAGCATTTATTTTTAAGGGCCATTTGATTCATTTGGATGATTATAAACAATAAACTATTTTACACATC
>PVKE010006136.1:0-32163 GCA_004027555.1 Craseonycteris thonglongyai
AGAAGAATTGACAATAAAAAGAATTGACCTGAATCATAGAAAAGATGGATCCATAATTCACATGTGAGTATTTAATTTACAGAAAATGTCCAGGGAGGCAGCTGGAGTTCTTTCATGTTTTTGATAAAGTCATGACTGTGATACTCAACTGGAGTTTGTCATCTTCTTTGAAGGTTTTCTGACCTCTAACATGAAGTGATATCTTCTTGGAGCTGATTATCTGAAAGTCAATCAGGTATATCAAGTTAACGTGTGTTTTCAATCCTTAGGGTAATGAAAAGTAGCTATGTTTTGGGGGCCGTCTATATTCTCAGAAAATTGGAAAAAGTAGGTATAAATTATAAGTGCAAAAATGAACACTTGTCAAGAGGTTTGGGGAGTTTTCTACAAGTGGTTATGTGTTTTTTGCTAGTCTGTGCATATGTTCTCATCTAGTTTCCCTATTAATAGGGACCTCATTACTTTTGGTGGTTGGCTGTGGTCTGATGGCTTGAAATGGATTGAAACCAGCTTGTTAATATGGTAGTTGAATTCTTTGATTTGCATTTCTTTCATTTCCTTTTCCCAACTAGCAAGTTGACCTGCCACAGATTACAACTTTGCTAAAAATTAAACCATAAAAGGTATTTTGATTTAAAAGATAGTTTGATATGTGTCAAATATCTTGAAAAGTGTTAGATGATTATGCATTTTATAAGATATTAAGATGCCTAAAAGTGTAATCAAAATAATTTGAACATAATGTAAGTCTGCAAATGAAACATAAGTAATGAGTTGTACATTTACTAGGCTGCATGATATTTAAGAGAAGCCAAGATTAAAAAGAAACATTTTTCTAGCTATGGGTGTCAAAGAGAAGCTACAGTAAAGACTGCCTGCCATTCCTGCGCTGCATGTTAATCTGTTTAGTGGAAATACACTCCTTTGTCCTGAAAATAAATGCTGTATTGTGTCTCTCACAGATTAAATTTAGTCCCCCCTACCACAATTTCAATGCACTTTCAAATAACATGGGCTTCATTGGAAGCAAGATATCTTTTTAGCTTTTAGCTAAATGTTTTTTGAAAGTGGATGAGATGATTGACTTGAGAGATTGGTGGGAGGCTTAGCAGGCATTCCTAGAATAGCAGGCATGTCCAATTTCATTTTACAAAGACATTTAAAATAGAAGACACAGAATTAGTCTGTCTGGGAGATTTAATAGCGCCTGGTTATCCAGCTGTGATGGGGAGGCCAGAGTAACGGCAACCAGGGCACCCAGAGCCCTCAGCAGTCCATGTTCTTACGGGGCTTTCACTGAGACATCAAATTGAAAAAGCTCTCTTTATCACAGAACTCTCTAAGAGAGTCTTAAGATCCCCTCATTGTTATACTTAGTTATAAAATTAAAATATAATTGAAATGACTGAAATTTTAAATGAGTCATCAGGAACATGGAACTTCTTTTATTACATTTTACATTTCTTCACAATCTTCTGTTAAGGTTTTGATGGGCTATCTCTCTGGATTAGGACACAACTTTTTAAAGAAGATCATGGAGTTACTTTATAAAGGAAACAAAGAAAAACAAAATAATTAAATAGTCGAAGTGGAGCTCTTTGCAGCTCAAGTTTTGTACTTTGAGGTTTCTCCACTGCTTCACATGAATAAAGAAAAAAACATTTCTGATTGCTTTTGAAGTAAATATTCTGAATAAAAGCTATTTGCAGCAGGCATACCCTGGAATTAAGATTACCTGGGCATGTGTAGAGGATTTATGAGCCCACAGGGTACTAAGTAGATATTTAATGAAGAGTAGTTACATGAACAACACCCTTCTGAAGAAGCTGACCCTAAGGGAAGAGAAAATAAGAAGTTGGATAAGTACTCAATGCTTGGTGCAAGTCTATGGAGTGATTTAAAAGGGGAAGAGTATACTTGATAGTTATCATGCCAGATCAGCCATATCAATGTGTTTCTAAGCTCTAAGGCAAGAAGTTATAAGAATGAGAAAGTGATTTTATCAAGATATCTTTGTGATTTAAGCACACATGTGGCCAGTTACACAGGTGCCTTAGCCAACCACATCCTCAATATTGGGCCTAGATAGCTGCAGGGTATTGGTGGCCCTGAAATATGAGTGGGGAGACATTAGCAGCAATATCACTGTCTCTGGGGGAAGAGCATTACAGACTTGGTATAGCCATATTGCCTATTCTTTTTGGAACTGTTATCAGGAGCAGTGACTTCAGGGGTCATAAGCAGGCATGACAGCAGCTTCTCTGGGCATTGGTAATTTTGACTTCTTCAAGTTTCATTGGCATAAACTTATTTCTGGTCTAAACAGTTGTGGCAGCTGACCACAAAAGAAGGTATTGTGAGCTACTCCTGGACAGGTAAAGGAGAATTGGGGAAGAACTCAGAGGAAGTCTCTTAAAGAGTTAAGTGGAATTGGGGAGACAGAGCCAGTGTTGTAATATTCTGTCTTTAATTGTGACCTTTTTGTCCCAGATTAGAAAAAATTAAGAATGAGATTTGACCAATTTGACTCAGATATTCAACTTGAATTTTGATGTTTTGAAGCTTTAGGTATTTAGAGGGAACCAGTGAATAATTGAGAAAGAAGAATTGTAAAGCATTCCCTTTCTTTTTGTTTTCTTTTCATATTAAAAATGTTTATAATATTCTTGATTTCAAGATTTCCAACTTAGTTTTGCATTATATTAAGAGAAGCTTGTAAAAGTAGACATTCTGTTTACATTCTTTCTACAAATATATGAAGATGAATTTTATTGAGGCCCTAGAGGTCCGAGCTAATGAGATAGAGCCTTCGCAAGTACATCATGGCTGTTACTCTGGAAACTGAGCATCATTATTTTCCATTCTGCCATGTTCTCATGGCTCAACTCCATGTTGATCGTTAGAATCAAGCGTCACCTCCTAGCTTGGCAAAGAGCTGCCCTATTTGGTTTAGGGCTAAAGTCTATTCTGGCAAAGAAGATGAATCTACTCATTCCAGATGAGAAGATTAGGATGGAAATGGTGTGGCCGTCTGCCAGAGCAGCGGGGATCAGAATGAAGGCATCAGTGCCCGTACACTGAGAGTTGGACCCAGGAGTACAGATGAGTGCTGTAGACTAGAGAGCCTGTGTACTAAAGGATCAAAGAGTGAGTTCTCAAGCCAACAAAATCCAATCATGGAACAATCGCATAATCTTGGATCTGGGTATGTTGCATTATATCCCCAGAAAATACATGTGGCCACGGTCAGTTATAACTCAGTTCTCTTACCTGAAGAGTGTAGCCTGAGTTATCTTAAAACTTCCTGTCCATATCTCACACTTAATGATCATGGTAATAGAAATAGTAATTTATTCTTACCACTAGAAATGTTTTAGATAATATTATATTAAATTAATCATTAAATGGCTACTGTGAATCTATCAGCTTCTTGCTTACTTATTTGTTTAATAAACTTCTATGTGCTTCACATTATATGATTGCAGATAAAAATGATATCCCCTGACTCTGAGAAAACAAGATATACTGAATAAAATAACCTGAGGGTAATACGTGGGTAGAGTGAGTGTTAGAGGTTTCAAAAGTTAAATACAATATTAAAAACAAATGCAGGGTACAAAACATCTAGGAAAGTCTATATGAATGTCTCTGAATGTCTTGCACATCATGAAGAAACTGATCTTAGTTGGCAAAGAAGAAGGGATTTAGCTTTGCAAGCTGGTAAACATTAGGAAAACTAGCAAAAAATAGCTTGTATGGATTTAAGATAATGGAAGAGACAGTGGGGAGCTTGGATAATATTTTGATTGGCAGGAGAAAGACTGAGTAGTCAGAAGACCAGCCTAAATTTTTCTCGTTAAGGTTATTAGAAGGAAATGTTGGATAGGCTAGGTGGATCCAGCTAATGGAGACTTCTTTTTCCCTTTCTTTTATTTTATTAGTTTAGGTATATAAAACAACATAATGGTTAGTCATTAACATAATGGAGATTCTTAAATGATCTTTGGGACATTCAGACTAGACATCAGAAATGAACTGTACTGATGCTTGCCCTGAGCAATTCACATTAGGGAAAACAGGCAGAGAAATAGTCATTACAACATCATAATGGCTCTAAACAAGATCTGTAGAAAGTAGCCTGGTAAAAAGCAGAAGAATCAATTTTGCCTGGAATGGAGGCACAGCTAAAAAATCTTGGGAAAATAAATGTTCTTAAGCCAATGGAACTGATGAAAAAAATCTTAAAGCAGATAAAACCGATGAAGCAGACTGCAGAAGCTATTTTGGAATAATCTAGACCAGTGGTTCTCAACCTTTTTCTACTTGTGTACCCCTTTAAAACTCATTTCTATAAATTATACCCCTTGTTTTTAAAACAGCTGTTTTTAAATACTGACACTTGTGTTCAGTGCCTATCTTAATGTAAAATAGTGGAACTAAGGTAATAAGTAAGGAAATAAAAATTACTACACTAAAATACAAACCACATATTTAATTTTACAATATTCATAACACAGTTAAATATTGTTACTGCTTATTTTTTAACTACTCCTGAGCAGCCTAGCATGTACCCCCAGGGGTATATGTAGCACTGTTTGGGAACCAATGATCTAGACAGAATGAGATTAGAGTAAAGGCAGTGGATACAGGTAACCCCTATATAACGCGGTTGTTAGGTTTCTAAAAAATGCCATGTTGTGCGCATCTGTGTTATATGAAACAAAGAACTAGTACAAAAAAGGGGGTTAGGTTAAAAAAAAAACCAAAAAACCATACTGTTATATTTTTATAACTAAGAGAAATATCTTTATTAAAGCAATTTCCACTAAAAGTAAACATATCAATATGTGTTAAATAATGTTTTCTTCATCATCACTACTAAGTACCATTAATCAAGAACATTTTCTTTTTGACAAGATATCTTCATCCTCTGAGCTTTCTTCATCATTATCTTAACTTCTATCCTGTACTTTTTGCAAAACAAAACAAAACAAATGTTATTTTAAATTGCTTGTTCTAGCTGAGAGCTCTTTATAAATTTCGTGATATGGTGCTAAGCACTTGTGAAGTTCTCTCTTAAACTGTGTACTTCTTTCAGTGGAAGGATCTTCATTTAGGAAATACAGCTCCAACTGTTTGGCTCAGTCTAGGCTTTTCTTTACGCTTTTTAGAGTAAAGTGTTTAACTGCTTTGTTTTCACCTGTGCTATCATCCCCTGGATTAACTTGGCATATCCCAGAGATATTTTTTGCTCTTAAAAGCTCTTACTGTGTTCTGTATTGTTTGGGGATTTCTCTAATTTCAAATGAGATATTTTTTGCTCTTAAAAGTTCTTATTATGTTCCATATTGTTTGGGTTTTCTCTAAATCTGAAAGCATTTAAGAATGAAGCCGTGTTCCAGGATGCTGTGTTGTCCGAGGGTTTCCCCTAATTCTCAAGCTGTGTTAGAGTGAAACCATGTTATAGAAGGGACATGTTATACGGGGGTAACCTGTACCACAAACACAGAGGACAGTTTAGATGTGTGGGGTAGACCTAGAGCAAAATAAGCCTGAAACATCCTGGGAGGCAAAAATGACAAAACTGAAGCTGACCTCCTTCAGGCAGGTCATGAGTATTGGGGGTTCTTTGGAAAAGACAATACTGCTGGGAAAAATAGAAGGCAGCATGAAAAGAGGAAGAACAAGTACGAGATGGGCTGACTCCATAAAAGAAGCCATAATCATGAGTCTACAAGAACTGAGCAGGGCTACTGAAGACAGGACATGGTAGACATCAATCATTCATAGGGCCACCAAGAGTTGGAGTGCATCAATGCACGTAACACACACAGACCTCGGTTGGGGCTGCTGGAAAGAGGCAGTGACACAGAGCAGCTTGGCACTTACAATTGGAAACTGCTGGCATAGCAGAGCCAAAGAACTGGCATCACTGCAAGAGGCAACACACATGGTGGGAAAAGACTGTTGGACTCTCACCCAAGTTCTCATTCACAAAGATAGCATTTTTAGTCATTTTCTTTGCTGAATCCTTCAATACCACAGGCATTTTTTGTGCCTCTAAATCTGTATTTTACTCCCCTTCCTTCGTCCCTGAATGCCTTTGGTCTCCAGGGGAAATCTTACTTATCTTTCAAATATCACTTCTCTGAAACCCCAAGGAATTCTTCACTCCTGTAGGTAAATATCTTTACTTTGTATATAGCTCTACTTTGGCACATACATCTTGTTATATTTAGTCATTTATGTGTAGATCTTCACTATAGATTTTCATTCACAAAGACAAGGTTGCATTATATTTATAGCAAAAGCAGGATTGAGCCTAATCTTGGCCTTGAATCCCTGCTTTACCATTTACTAGCTTTGTGACCTTAAGAAACATGGTTAATCTTTTACGCACATTTCTCATTTATAAAACAGGGCAAAGAATATCTACCTAATGAGTTTACTAGTTAAAAACTAAGATAATACATGCTAAGCACCTATCAGAGTGATATATTCACAGGTACTCAATAAACATTGGTTTTTCTTCTCTCTTTCCTGCCTTTTGTATTTGCAATGCTCAGCACAGCATCTTATGTGTAGTAGAAACTTAATAAACTTTGGTTGGATTTATTATACAAACTTCAAGGTTTATTAAGTCCAGGCACTGTTCAAAGTGCTGTGGATGTATATTAACTCATTTAATTCTCTCCATACACCAGGAGGAAAACACCCTTAATAGCCCCATTTTATTTATGAGGAAACCAAGACACAGACAAGTCAAGTACTTACTCAGGGGAGTCCCAGGAATAAATGGCAGAGGCAAGGTTTAAATCCTGGTAGATGCAACTCTGAAGTTTATCCTCTTATCCTTTATTGTACACATTGATTCTATATAGTTTATATGTGATGAACTTTCTGGAAATTTTCTGCTGGGGATGATCTGGTCCATTCAGAAAGTTCCAAAGGTAGGACTGCCATATTACTTGACAAAATCCATTCCTAGTATACTTCTACAAGACTTTTGAATGTTCTTAAATTCTTGAGAAATTATGTGCCATAGAAAAAGAAGCATTTTGTTCTCTCGTGGGAACTCCTCTACTGGTATAGACATCCATTCAAATTGATCTATGAATTAACTAAGTAACATGTTCATCAGAAGTTGCTTAGTTGCTGTTAAGCTACAGAAGTATAAGACATGGTAGTTGCCCCTTAATGAGTAACCACCACCTACAAGTACAATTCAATGAGCTTCTATATGGTAACACTATGGAATAAGTCCTGTTATAGCTTCATTTTACAGTTGAGGAAACTGAAGCTCATAGAGGTAAATAATCTGCCCCAGGTCACAGAGCCAGCAGATGTTTATACCTAAATCCTTCTGAGTCAGGTTCTCTTGGGGAAACAAGAGTAGCACAATTAGAAAAGCTAAAGATGACATCATAGTGGCTTATCCTTGGTTTGAGTCAAGAGGAAAGAAAAGATTATATGTTGTCAGTACTCTCCAGGGTAGAATTTTCACGATTTGTGTGGCATTCATGAAAACCAAGTTAGCAGCAGTGCAGAAGAGGATAAAAGCAAAAGACACAGTGCAGGGTGTCTTGGGACTGAGGCTGGCTTTCCCACTCAAGTCACCTAATTCCTTACTTTATTACAAAAATTAGAACAATAATGGTACTCATTTCAAAGGGCGGTTAGGAACATTAGTTGATGTTATGAAGGTGTTTCAGTAAGGTAAGGTGTTTATAAGGGCATCTATTGTTTTGTCTGCCCAGCTTCTATGAAACAGAGAGAGGTATTCACTTATGTGTGGGAGCATAAATAGAAACACATAGAAATGAGGGAGGAGGGTCCTGAAGAAACCATGAGGAGCCATGTGGGCTGTTTGTCACCAGAATGGTTGAAATGGTCACATTTCTATTCCCATGGGGCAAGAAGGCAACTCAGTGTATGAGTTTTCTATTGCTGAATAACAAATGACCACAAACTTAGTGGTTTAAGACAAATAACTATATTATCTCACAATCACTGTGTGTGAGGACTCAGCTGGGTACTGGGCTCAGGGTCTCACAGGCTAAAATCAAGGTGTTGACTGGAGTTGCTATTAGATGAGGTTCAGGATCTTCTTTCCAACTCACTGGTTGTTGGTCGAATTCAGTTCCTTGTGGTTGTAGGACAGAGGCCCCCAAGGCCTAGAGGCTGCTTATCATTTCCTGCCACATGGCCACTCTATAGAAGTTTGCTTCTTCAAGATCAATAGGGGATCTCATTCTAGTCTTCTACTGTGGTATCTTGTATAACCAGGTAATCAAGGAAAGAACTGAGTCAGTTCTTCCCACATTCAAGGGGAGTTGATCATACAAGGTGTGTACACTGGAGGATAGGAAGCTTGGGAGCCATATTAGAACTCTGCCTACCACACCCAGCCCTAAAGTGGCACGAAAATTTTTCAGTTCTTAGGCCTTATTCTAGTGTCATGAGTTTTTACATAATTCCTATCTCTCTCAATTTTAGATATAATTTCCTTAGTGAATCAAAAGACCCTATTTAGCACATGTAAGGAGGACACATGAAGAAAAAACTTCATCCTTTCTGATCTGAAGTAATGATTATGTAGTTAAAATTAAAAAGTTGTGCATCAAATCAGTTTTTTTTTAATTAGTCCTGATTTAAATATTACTACTGGATTTTGATTTGAGCAAAAGAATGATTACATGGCCTAAAACTATAGTTACTCTGAAGTCAGACTTTTTCTTTGAGAAAAGTAGAAAGCTTCAAAATGTTTTTAGATGGAAAAATATTTTTTTTATAATAAATCTCACTTTAAAATTAACCATTGAGTCTGCAATAATAGTTTTTTCTCATTTTCTAAATTACTATGAAATGTTTCATTTGTGGGGAAATCAGAAGCTGAATTTCTTTGTAGGAAATGAAGTGTTATATAAATATTTTCTCAGAAGGGGCCTGCACAGACAAATAAGTGATAAAATGGTATAAACTTATGGCATCTAATTTTGGTTGTGGTTTAGTGTATGAATTGATGGAATTCAATTTCCTTTTTGTTTTATTTAAACACTTCTGAGGATTCGTGAGCAAAAACTTAAAACCTGAGCAAACACGATAAGACTAATGTACACAAAGTACACATTCCCTTCCAAAGTGGAAAGTACATACGCTCCTTTTTCTTTTTTACTTGGCCAGCTAAGCACAGACTGTATTTGTGACTATGTCAAGAATAAAGTCATAAACTGTAATGTGGAAAATTAATTGGCCTGTGTGAATGGGAAGTCAGTGTTGATGCTAAGAACTAGGCACAGAAGTGACTGAGCCCCTCTGCCCTGACCCAGGTCTCCTTATGATCCTTTCATTATTGTGCTGCAGCAATCAGCTGGCTGGAGATGCCACCAGGCCTCTGTCACTGGGAGAATGTGGGGAAGGACAGGTTTCAAGGTTTCTAGTGTTACTGTTTTCACAGTGGGTCTGGGTTTCTTTTCCTCAGACACTAACTCTCAATGCCATAGGACCAATTGGCTCTTTTTGAATCTACTCCTTTTGATCTGAAGGCAGCCCAGACACAGATGAGAGAACACCTGTTTCTTTCTTTCTTTCTTTTTTTTTTTTTTTAAAGATTTAAATCTTTAAATCTTTAAAGATTTTAAAGATTATTGTTTGAGAGAGAGAGAGAAGGCCCAGAACGGTCTTCATTGCTGTACATCATTAGTTTCATTACAGTTTCATTCCACACAGGTGGTTGTGGGGCATGTGGAGTGGGGACCAAGCTGAGGGCCTCTCATATAGGAGCTGTGCCCCAGTTTAGTATATGGGTTTGCACAGGCTGGGGCCGGGACACAATTCCTGGATCTCGCGGTTGCAAGGCAAGCATTCAACCTGTTGAGCTATCCCAGCATCCCAAGAGAACACCTGCTTCTGTTTCACTCCTAGTGATTCCAACCTAGGTGATGGCATTTGCATGACAGGCCGGCCTGCAGTCTTCCTGGGAAGATGAGGCTTCTTAGCCAAATAAGGGCACTTCTGACCCTATAAGGCTGACCTCGCACTCGCAGGTCTCCCTGGTCGCTAGCATCTCTGTCTCTGTAGGTGGCTGAGGGGACTGAATGGACTTTCTACTCTTGGGGGTCCCTCATGCTCATGCTCTGCCAATTGCACAACATTGCACAAGTAAACTCCAGGGTCCCAAGCCTTAGAGCTATGGATGACACAGAATTTTCCATTATCACGTGTGGCCATTTGGCTTTTAGCACATACACTGTGACAGAGAAGCTGAAGCAATGGGGTGCCAGCATCCTTTGCACACGTGGCCCCGGATTAGCTGTTTTTCTACATGTACCTGCATCCGTCCTTCAGAAACCCCTGCTTCATCATCATGATCAATATCTCTATTACCCTTTTCGGTTCTTGAGCCTCACATAGGATTATACTAGTTCATCAGGCATATTTTGAAATCTTTGACCCTTAAACAGAAAGGGTCAGGTGCATAATCCTTTTGCTTTTAGGTCTTCTGCTTTTTATAAATTTATGGCTGCAAAATGATATACAGGGAAAGGCAGCACCTAGTAATGTCAACGGCTAAAAGGCAGATAGATACGTTATTGATGGAAGGTGACATCTAGGACCTCTGCCGGTGGTGTCCTGGAAGCAAGCTCTTGTCACACCCTACGTTATGTGAGGATCACAGAGGGGTTTGAGTTGAATCTGTCTGAGAGCTCACATTCTAAGAACAGAGCCAGTTGCAGGTAACAGTGTTTTTGTTCTCAGGAGTCATCTCGTCCCACATTCCATTTACTCCTCTTTCTGTGCTGAAAACTTCTGCAGTTGCCACAAGGCTTTGTGTGGCTTATTTGTCAAGTGCTGTGATGACAGATGGAGTTCCTCCAAAGCACTGCCATTATAGGCGGGACTCTCTGTCTTTCTCCTGAATCCAGGGCCATACCTTCATGTTAATGACATTTCTTCCTAGAACATTTACTCATTGTCTCCTTAAGCATGCACCTGTTCCTCAGAGTGATAAAAACTCAGGTTCTTGGGACTTAAAAGCATTTTCTTCAATGTTGCTGTCCTGTGATTCTGAAGCTCCTCTTGGTTCTGAGAGAACCATGCGTGCCTTCTGCACACTGAGGGAGTGCTTGCCAGTGCCTGCTCCTTGGGACTGGAGCGAGGTGCTGAAAAAGTGTAACCATGTACCAATCCTGGGGCCAGACCAGAAGCTAGCCAGAAGTTGCCAGATAGCTTTAGGAAGGAACACCATATTTAGTGAGGGCAAAATAGTACCAGCTATCAGACAACATAGGATGTTCAGCAATATCCCACCCTGGCCTCAGGTAACCACTCACCTGCCTTCTGTCACTATGAACTTAGTTTATATTTTCTTGAATTTTGCATGAATGGGATCATGCAGTATGGACTCTGGCTTCTTTTATTCAGCACGATGATTTCTAGATTTACATATGTTGTTATCACATCTATTGTCCACCCCATCCCTTCCTCTGTCCTTTTTGTTTTAAATACTATGTAGTATTGTATTTTATGGATATTTTGCACTTTGTCTATCCATACCTGTTGGTAAATATTTGGATTGTTTTCAGTTTTTTGTTTTTTATTGTGAATAATTGTGCTGTGAACCCTCACGTATAACTCTTTGTGTGGACTTACGTTTTCTTTTTTTGGGGGGTGAGTACCTAGAAGTGGACTGACTCAATCCTGTGTATATTTAACTTTTTCAGAGACTGCCCAATCATTTTTTATAAGTGGTTTTACCATTTTTAATTCCTAACAGCAGTGAGAGTTCCAGTTACTCCACATCCCTGCCAACATTTAGGATTGTCAGTATAGATTACATTTTCTTAAACTGTAAATTTATATGAATGAATGGTTGAAATGTATACAAGTATGCATATTACAAATAATCCTGAAGAATTTTTTTTTAGGAACTAAAGAAATTTTTGGATCTCTTTCTTTCTTTTTCCCCTTATGTTATATTAAATTGAACACTTAGAAAAGAAAATTTATATTCTTCAAGTCACTAAGGGACACATTAACCCATTGTAGCTGAGGTTAATGAAAGACACCACTTTTAGTATCCTAATAGGAAAAAATTTATTTCTTAAATTTCTAAATTACAACTGGGGAGGAATGGAAAAAAAAAGTGATTAAAAATTGTATGTGGAAGAGGTGGGAGTAGGTTGCAATATGGTGATTTTCACAATAGTTTTAATTACATATGGTCACATCGCTGTCCTCAAATCATTGTTCTGCTTACATATTTCAGAGGCAGCCAATGTGAGCCACACCACACCTCTTCACCTCTAGTATGCTTTCCCCCACTTTCCATTTTCCACCATTACTTTGGCCATGTTAACAGCACCTCCTAAGAGACCAAAGGTCATGAGAAATTGGCAGCAGCTATGACTAATTCAGCCTTGATGCTGTCCATTACTGCCTTTACTGTCAAGTTATCAGCAAACATAGCAGCTGGAGCTGGTTGAAGGGGTGGAAATCCTGGGTGAGTAAGAGGATGTGAGTAGGGTGGTCCCTGAAGTACCATCTGGCTATAGAGCGATTACCCTGGGAAGTCTTGAGCTTATGTGAGCTCCCCTGGGCCTGGTGATGATGTATAAGAATGTGTGGGGCTCCAATGTAAAATAAATGCATAAAAGAAAAAGAGAAAAAAAGAAAGGGAGAGGAGGAGAAAACAGAAGGATCCTTTAAAAGAGCTTTTAAAAAATACAAGAACAATACATAACAAAGTTCTCCATTTTTACATTGAAAATACCATGACCTCTGCTTGCTACTGCCATGGCGTTTTTGGTGAGGGAGTGCTGGTGTCGTAGGAGTGACCTGTTATACCTGGATGTGTCAATGCATCGTTATCTAAATCACAGCGTGTGAGACAGAGACTGGGTGAAGGGGCGAATGCATCCTGGCTGAGATCGGAAGTCTGGCTCTGCTACCTACCAACCTCAGCTCCTCTGGCCTCAGTTTCCTCACCTGTAATACAGCAGAGTTAACACCGTGACCAAAATGAGATGACGTGAAAGTCGACAATGATTAAAGGCTTTTTCAAAATAGTTTCCCATTTTCCAGTTTTGATACAATCTTCATGAGAGTTCAGTTTCAAAAATATCTCTTTGTATGTCTTCAAGGGCATAAGACTACTGGATATAAAAAAAATTTCTTCTGGGTGTCTCTTGCTTTCACTGTTTTGAATATTAACAGCCCTGATAATTACAGGCGGGCAGTACTTGAAGGACCATGGCTCACAAAAGTTTAATTCTTTCCACTCAATTATAGAAGCTTAGCATAATTTAGTCACCCTCATTTAAGATTTCAAACTATCTGACCTCTCAGGATTGTACAAAATCTGGCCTTTCCTCTTGGGACTTTTCCACAGTTTGTCTCCAGTACACCCCGTAATCAGTTTCGTTACCAAGTTGCCTGCTGTTTCCATGCCTACCAGTCCTGTTTTCCAAACTGACCATTTTCAAGCTGGCAAGAGAAAACTGATGTAAATCCAGAAACGTTTTAAACTTCCTGAAAGTTTAAATGGCTGGGGTGCTCCCACAGACTCTTTGTAGTAGTATATGTTAGGGCCACAGGTCATGCTTTCTTTACAAATATGGTGATTTTCTGTAATTCTCTATCTGAAATGTCACATCCATCAGAGGTTATTCTGTAGCTGTCAACACAAAAGCCTGTCTTCCCACTGCCTCTCCTTTCCAGATGCCCTTGAATGCTTTGATCTCCGGCGGCTTTTTCCCCCAGTGATTTTGGTTTCTAGAACTTTTACCTGTTCTGGATGAACATGTAATCCTTGAACTGCCTTGGTAATTGCTTCCCATGGCAGCTGACACTGAAGACTAAAAATAGCCAGATGAAGCCCAAAGCATTATCCAAGGAAAGAAAATCAAGTAACGTAACCAGAGTATTCTTGGTTATCTTGCAGATATCCATGTGACCAGACGTCTACAAATGGCACTGAGATCATTTCTAGTCGCCTCTTAATCTGTTGGCAGCTGGCTTCTAAAGACTTCTTGAGAGTCTTTTCTTCCCCAAGCCAAAGGCAGCCAGCAGTTTTGAAACTTCCCATACTGGATTGTCATTTTGTATTTCACAAGTAACTTTGTAAGGTTCGTTTTCCTTTCTTTCCTCATTTGGGGCTTGTTTTGGGAGGGGAGGGGACAGTAGGGTTCTACTTTTTCACAGCGGTTGCTAAGAAAGAATCTTCTCTGTTTATAGGCGCCTAACAAATAGTGACAGCTGAAAGACAAATATGGTGCTGTGTTTGCAGGAGGGAGATGGAAGGAGGCCAGCAATTAGTAGCCTCTGGGCACAGACACTCACTCACAATGGGGCCTTTGAGAGTGTTGCCTTGGCATTATGCTTCCACAGATTGCTTGAAATAATTTAAAAAGGTGTTTGCCTCATGTCTTCAATGACAAATTTATTTCCAGGAATCAGCCCAGATTGTATAACTTTATATAATTGTAGAATAACACAGTCATTTCTTTCCTCAAAGATGCTTTTGCTTAACAGGAGCCAAATTTCAGCCTGATTTCTGTCCATTTTCAGAGCAGGATTCCTTGACCTTTGGGTCAGAGGCTGGAGTGTCATTGATCAATAAAGGGAAGCCAGGAGTAGTTTCATTCATGCTCACCTTTCTTGCCCCCTGTTTGAGGGGATTCACTCCATTCCAGCATTGTTGCCCTAGACCAGGATGGTTTTGATTGGGCTCGAGTTTAGAAAAGAGCTGTGCAAAGAAAAGAGAGAATGAAAGTGTCTTTCTATCTAACAATAATACATAATTGGGTATTTGGGTTCTGCAGTTCATAATTACAGTATAAAAGAAGTAGTGTCCTCGGATAAATTAGAAGGCCCTGGCATGATGCTTACTGAAAAGAAGGCCTAGCGGAAGTGAGAAGAGCATACAATCTTCAGTCAAGGAAAACAGAAAGTAGGCAGAGTAGCAGTGGGGGATGGCAGGAAGTGTGACAGCAAGGCACTTCTCTATGTTCTTTACATGAATAACAACTCACTCAGTCCTCAGCCACAGCCCTGGGGGGGTAGGTACCATTATTATCTCAATTGACAAGGAAGCAGAGGGCATAAATGACTTGTCCAAAATCCGCAGTAAATGGTGGTGCTGTGGTCGGGGTCCAAGCTTGGTTCAGAACCAGTACTCATAACTCTGGCACATAGTTGTCTCTTTTGGAATGCCAGTGGTTCTCAAAGCCTCAACTTTTGTTCTCCATCTTTTAGTTTGATCAACAGCATTTCTGGTTTCTGGGAGAAGACCCTGAAAACATGTTTTCTACCCACTTAGTTGGGAAAATGCTTTGCTTGCTTCTCTTCTTTTCCCCTAAGTTTTCTTTAAGGGAATGTTGTGTGTGTAGCATCTTGAAACAACTTTGAAGGAAACACATGAAACTTTGATTTGCAAAGAACAGTAAAAAATTTAATGTTATTTTTTTTCTGAACACAGTACACAGTACAATTCAGTACTACTATTCCACGTTTTCTTTTTGAACTCAGAAGTGCCTGGAGTTATTTAGTCCGGGGTCTAAAACATGTCAGAAACCATCCATAGGCACGTGGCATTAGGTGGTAGACCAGTGAACAGTGGAGAAAAACTTGAGTTCCTATTGAAGAGATTTCAGTCCTGTTGGAGAGCTGCATTATACACATGCCAACAAAAAACGAACTAAGCCAAGCTTGTCCTTGCCTTCGGAATGAAATTCAACTCCTAGCCGGTAAGACCTCTACTGGCCTTCTCATCCTGACAGGAAATTCTGCAAATATGATTCTCTCTGCCATTAATTCCTTGTGCAGAACTCATGGTTATAAGCTCTGCTTCTGAATAAGCTGTCTAGATTCAAACCACAGCTTCATCATTTATTAGAATCTTCTAGTATACATTTTCTTTACTAACTCAGATGATCACACAATAACTTATACACATATTTAAAAAATAAGCGAGGGGGGAAAAGAAACAAAGAGAAAACTACTAAATTTCCATTAACAGGAGACTACATAAAACTGTTTGGGGCTGAATGGAGACTTTCTTTTCATTTGATACCTGCTTTTACCATATGATTTATTTTGTTAACTTTACATGTTATTGGGGATGCTGGAATGGCTCAGTGGGTTGAGCACTTGCCTTGCAGCCCCGGGGTCTGAGGATCAAATCCCGGCCCCGGCCTGTGTGGACCCATGTGCTGAACTGGGGTGTGCTTCCAGTTTTGTTCATGCCAGGGCCCATGTGGGAGGTCTCTGGTCTGGTTCCCGCCCTGCACAGCCCTGTGCCCACCTGTGGAGTGAAACTATATAGGAAACTGATGACGTACAACTATGGAGATTGCTCTGGGCCCTCCCCCTCTACTCTGTCTCTCTCTGTCTTTCTCTTTCTCTCTGAGTCAAAAAAGCAATAAAAATAAATCCTTAAAAATTTGCATGTTATTATTTTTTTAAAGAAATCTAGCTAATTAGGAATAACAAGCCTCAATTACTTTTAACATTTATTGAGCCGATCATTTATATGCCGTGGATCTAAAGGAAACCTTGGGATGTTTTTCACCTGGGCTTAAGGGAGAGGTGGAATTTAAAATGTATGAGAGGGGATGCTGGGATGGTACAGTGGGTTGAGTGCTTGCTTTGTAGTTGCGGGGTCCAAGGATCAAGTCTGAGCCCACCCCGTGTGGACCCATATGCTGAGCTAGGGTGTGCTTCCCACATGGGAGGCCCCTTGTTGGGTTCCTGCCCTGTGCGGTGCCACATTCACCTGTGAAATAAAACTATATTGAAACTAATGATGTACAGCTGTGGAGACTGCTCTGGGCCCTCCCCCTTCTCTCTCTCTCTCTCTCTCTCTCTCTCTCTCTCTCTGTCAAACAATAAAATAAATCTTTAAAAATAAATAAATAAAAATAAAATGTGTGAGAGATGACACACACACATTGGGTTATAATACCAACAAATGCGCCATTGGTAGCAGAATTCACTTGTGGTGGGAAGGGGTGAGTTTATTGAGAAAAGGTATACAGAGGAAGTAATATTTTAGCTTATTTTGATGGATTTATTTACTCATTCAAAAAATATGGTTGAATGCCTAGTATATGCTAGACTCTATGGCAGGTGCAGGGTGTACAGTGGGGAAGAAAGGAACAGGCCCACCCTCAGAGGAGCTGAGAGAATCGTGAGCTGGCAGATGAGATATGGAGATGGCAAGAGGAGGCTGCCATGGTACTCATCTGAATAGCAGGGTGCAGTGTCCGGCTCAGGTGTCAGCAGCAAGGGAAGCGGTCATCTGCCAAGAGTCCAGTTGGGGCCAGTTGTCCTGAAGGGCACTGATGCAGAGCTCAACATTGTCAGGCCACCACCCTGCCAAGGCCAGCAGAGGAGGACAGCCCTCCTCCCACCATTGCCAATAGGACTCCTAAGGTTTCCCCTGCACCCAGATCACTTGGAAGGGAAGAAGGTAGGGGGGAAAACAGTCTTGCACTTAACAAGTCTGTATCAAAATTAAATGGTCTTAAACCGAAAACATCTGAGATATTACTGATTGCTAAATTTGAGCTAATACATTTTTACTGCCACCCAATGGGATGTGAGTTCATAGGGGCAAGGAATTGTACATTTTAGAGGGGTATGGTATGTGAATTATGCCAACAAAAATACGTGAAGATTAGATTGGTTAAAGAAAACAAGGAAATATGACTTTTCACACATCTGAGTAGTAATATGAGTAAAGTCAACTCTGTATGATAATTTTAAGGAAGCATTGATGTTCCAAACATCCTATTATCATGCCATGTTAGACAAGTCTTATATGTAGTTTGACATTACCTTTTCCAAAATAATAAATTTCATAAATAAGTCAACTGGTAATTTGAATTCAACTTATCTACCACTTGAAGCAAAAAGTACTTGGATAACTGTGCAACAACAAAGAAATACAAAAGGTATATAAACTCAATGTGAGATAATACGTTTAGATTCAGAGGCTTTTGGTTAAGTCAGTGTTTGACCTCTTGATTTTTTCCACCCTTTGAAGATAAGAAATGATAAACATTTTCTAAATGAGAGTACTTGTTAAAAACATAAGCATTGCACTTCTGAATTCCATTAAATAGACTTATTCAGTACAAATTTTTGAATTAAAAAAAATTTTCTTTTTTATGTCTGAGTCTATTGATATTGTTTTAGTAGAAAACTTGTATGTGGAAAATAAATTACCATCATTCTGTTTTAAGAACAAAATCGAAAGTGGGCCACAATGTTTTTATCATTTCTACAGTTGGCTTGGCTAGAACTCTACTAGTAGTCATGGACTCCACCATTTCCTTCGGTTCCTAAGCCAATCTGTGGCTAAGTCTTGCTTATTTTACTTTTGTATTCCACTGTTGTTGCCCTAAGTCAGACTATCATTCCCCACGTCTGGACAAGGACCCCTAACTGGCTTCTTGACTTTTGTCTTGCTCCTCCAAAAGTCTCCAAAATCATCATCCTAAAGCTTGGGCTGTCCCGTCACTTCCCACATACTCACTTCGCATGGTTTTCTTTGACTAAATCATTATTTCTTCTATGTACCTTGGTTTTTCACCTTTATAAAGTTTTATCTTCTACCTTCAGCATTTATTTAAATATGACTTGTATATGAGAAATCCCAAGATCACGGTAATTATCAATATTAATACTTTGTGATTCAGAAACAGGACCATGTAAACTATTATCTCATAAGCTATATCTTAAAAAAGGCTTTCTACTTCCCTTTATCTGATTAATAACTGATGATAGAGAGCTCAGTTCAAAGAGTTTTTTCACCATGCAAAGAGACCCCTTCATACTTAGCTAGAATAGGAGGAAGTGGGTTTGGTGGAAGTAAAAGAAAAGCTGGGCCATGTTCTGTCCTGGGAAATGGTGGAAAGATAGAGAAGAGGAAGAGAGAGAAGAGTATGGTGTTTCTTGATTTCCCCCCTGGAGGGTCTATGCTTTAAGATGAATTAACTTCAAGAGCAACCTGGATCTTAGCCCCATCAAAATAAATTTGGCAGCAAGGGGGCCCTGGAATTTAGCTTTTTCAAGCCCGGCCCTCATTCTTTATTTAATGGGGATGCAGAATTGAGAAGACAATGTTCTACAATGGTGCACATGACACAACATGAGGTTTGACCCCATAGCCGAGCCTGGGTATTGCTGAGGGGCCAGAAGGCTGGAGGAAGAGCATGGCAGATATTCAGGAGCCTGCAGCCTGCAGGAATGATCATCTTGGGCCAACCAAGGGAGATCAGATCACCTATTAAAACATCCTCAGATTTCAGCCCTAAAGGTCAGGAGACACCCAGGGGACAAGGAGTTGGCCCTCGGGATCAGAAAAGGTGGAAGATATTCTGCCCAAGATCCCAGGTCTTTTTTACTACCATGATGATGTTAACCTCTTTTTCTTCTCTATCACCTAGGAGCTGACTCAGGAAAGAAATAGGAGGGAAGACTGTTCTGAAAGACTAAATGCTTTGATCCTGACTAGAGTTATTCTTTCCTAATATGAGTGCTTAAATCTTTGGAATGGATAATATTAAGATTAGATATTTAGTTTAATATATATATGTACATAATATATAAATATGTGAAAATATAAGTATATGTTTATACATCATTAAGTAATTTTTCCATGAAGCCATTTTTAAATGAATGTATGTTATTTTATAAGAAAAAGTCACAATTTATTTAATCATTCCCATTATTAGATATTTAGGTATTTTAATCATTATTTGATACCAGAAATAACATGACAATACATATATTTGTAGTTAAATATTTGAACACACTTATAATCATTTCTGATTAATAAGTATATGTGAAGTAAATATATAGATATAACTATAGAGTAAATATGTAGAATAAATGTATAGAAATGGCATTGTTAGATCGATATACAATATTTTAGTTTTTGTTGTGAATGTCAAATTGTCATAAAAAAATATTTATCAATTTATATTCCCATAAACATGAGATGAAGACAAATTTTTGCATTGTTGCCAGTTTGCTAGGCAAAAAAAAAAAAAAAAAAGTAATTTATTTTTGATTCCTGGGTTTGTATAATTATTCATATGCTTAGTAGTTCTATATTTCTTTGGTTTTTATCTTTTAAAAAAATTGTTTCTGGGGAAGCCGGGATGGCTCAGTGGGTTGAGCGCTCACTTTGCAGCACCGGGGACCGGGGATCAAGCCCCGGCCCCGGCCCGTGCGGAACCATGTGCTGAGCTGGGAGCTCCCCCAGTTCAGTTCTCTCTCTGTCTCTCTCTCTCTCTCTCTCTCTCTGTCAAAAATAAAAATAAATAAAAATATATTAAAAAAAAAAATTGTTTCTTCATACCCTTAGTTTTGTGCTGTACTCATTTTTCTACTTTTTTTTTTTAAGATTTATTTTTTGAGAGGTGAGAGAGAGAGAGAGAGAGGAGGGCCCAGAGCAGTCTCCATAGTTGTCCATCATTAGTTGTGATACGGTTTCATTCCACCCCGGGGGAGAGGGGGTGAAGGTGGGAGTGGGACGCAGGGCAGGAACTGGCCTGGGGGCCTCCTGCGTGGGAGGCAAGAACCTTCGCCACCAAGCCATCTTGGCAGTTAGCAATTGCACTGCAGTTCAGCATATGGGGTCACTCTGTTCCCACCTCACTGCAAGCTTTCTAGCCTCAGAACCAGTGTTTATGAATTTCCTTTTTTTTTGAGATTCATATCCAGTTGCCATCAGTCTGCTGGTATTTTTTCTGAAATAGTTTCCCATAAATATTTCCTGGATGGTTTAGAAATAGAAGGATATTGATGATTCAGATGATTTAATTTATTTTACCAATGAGGATATTGACATCTTGGTCATCCCAATCAATTCCCAATGTCACAGATGACATAAAGGCAGACCTCAGGACTCCAGAATGCTGGGCTCTAGACTTCTGTTCTGGTTGTCTATCCATCTCCCTTCAGTCCTGTCAGGTTTTTGCAGCCTCTGTCATCGACTATATCTCTGTTGGAAGCATCAAAATAGCTAATGGTTGGTGACATTTTTCTTATTTTTCTGCTTTGTGCCCTTTCTATTTCTAGCTTTTAACTCTGCTTTTGGGTCTTAAGAACTGATTATCTTACTATGAAAAATAATAATACCCAATGCATACAATACAATATCTGCCTTTAAAATTGTACTGATTTAAAATAAAAATTTAAATGCTATGTTCTAATTGTCTTCTTTAAACACTTAGACTGTGAAACTTGGAAGTGCAGCTTGAGGATTATCTAATAAGTATAATAAATTTAAATGTTTGGTGTTACATAGAAACAGCGAAATGCTAACTTCAAAGAAAAAAAGAGCAGGGAACTAGCCTTTATTTAGTGCCAACTATGTGTTAGTTTCTGCTTGGATATTTTATCTTACTTACCCCTCAGATAAACATTATGTGACTTTTTTCATTGTGTTCATTTCACAAGCTAAATGAAATTGTCACCAGGTCAGGCCAGTTCCTTAGAAACCTGAGTCTGAATTTGAAAATATGCTTATTATACCGTATTATAGGACTTGTGCAGGCAAGGCCAAGCATTCACTCTTCTATACTTTTTTTGGTAAACTCTGAATTACAGAACAATCTTCAAATAATACATCATCATTGGCACTTACACAGTCAAAAGGGAGCCTTAGACACATTTAGATTTGCAGTTTACACCATGGGCCTTGTTGTTGCTTTGAATCTTTTGTAGCAGGGAAAAATGTCTCCTGAGGTAAGATTATTCATGACCCCATTTAGAAAACAGATCATCTCATCTCTGTATCATTGGTGTTAAGTCTGCTGTGGTTTCAATACAGCTGTCTAGCAATTTGTCTTTGATAGTGAAAGAAATATCATGCCCATTAATCCGTGGGCAGATGTCTGCTAAGCTTGTTGTCATGTCATCTGACAGTTGACCAAAGGCATAGATAGATCTATCTGTGTGTGTTGAGGGATGTTGGGTGTATGGGAGGTCTAGATAGCAATAGCTCAGAGTTCATTAGCATTTCGAGATTTCTCCATTAGAAAAGAGAAAAAGTGTGAGGAAGAGGGAGAAAAGATAATATTTTAGAGGCCTCATTATAAATACAGTGGTACCTCGGTTCATGAACTTAATTCGTGAACTGACTCTGGTCGTGAACCGAGGCACAGTTTCCCGTAGGGTTCAATGTAAATCCGGTTAATCCGTTCTGACCTTTTTTTTCGGTTTTTGAAGCACAAAAAATATGAAACAAATTACAATACACATTAGTACAGTATAGTAATGTAGAAAGAACACAACAAAAATCAAAAAAAGTCACTGAAAATACTCACAGGGTACTTTTTTCTGTGTCTCTTTCTCTCCACGATCTTCCTACAGGAAGTCACAACCATGTGACAGCCAGGAAATAGCATTAAAATGGCCGCGGCTCCTGTTCATGAACCGAAGCGGAGTTCGTGAACCGGAGCATATTTTTATGAACTTTTCTGTTCGTGAACCGAGTTGTTCGTGAACAGAAGCGTTCGTGAACTGAGGTACCATTGTACTTTGAACAAATAACCCCAGTGTTTTTTCTAGGGAGTAGGTCAGAGATCAATTTGCTAGTTCCAACTCATTTCTGTCTGCTGCTATCTTTCTTTGCTGAAAGGTTAAGAGTTAGAAAAAGAGAAACGTATGCTATCAGCAAATCTGACAAGCTAACAACTGGTTGGTTTGTACAAGAGCAGCCTTTGAAAGGGGCTTTTTATTACAGAGTAGGCCACTCTTGTCCCCAGCCTGGTCTATAGTGACATATACAGGTTCTGAGTAGCTGGATGTCTCTGTGCGTATTTTCTCTTGTTTTGTATTAAACAGACTCTTTTGATATTGAATCACCAAGATGAGCTCAGTGGAATTATCAAAAAGAGTCATGTCTTGCTTTGTCAACAGTTCTGAGTCTTAGCCCCTTAGTTGAGATGTGGCATTCAGTCAGAAATATCCCAGCCAAAATGCCTTGAACGCCAAGTTTGAGTGGAATTTTGGTCTTGACATCCTATTCCTTGTATCAAAGCCAGGGACACTGGCTCAGTTACAGGTTAGTGTCTTTGAGCAATGACAACAAAAAGGTGCTATGGGTTGACATTACATTTTAGACACAATAGAAACCAATAATTACGCCAATCTAATTATGAGACCAATTTTACTTGATATAATTAAAGAGTAGTGAGTTACTAGAAAAGGTATACTGATTCCTTGCTACTTTGTCCAAGGGAATTTTTCCAGGATGAGTAGTATGTATAAATTCTTGAGCTTATTCCTCATCATGGCCTTATTTATACTTGTACTCTGAGGAAGAGAGAGCATAAATATTTTTTAAATATTTATTTTTATTGTTTTTGACTGAGAGAGAAAGATACAGAGACAGAGACAGAGAGAAGGGGGAGGGCCCAGAACAGTCTCCATAGTTGCACATCATTGGTTTTCCACACAGTTTCATTCCACCGATGGGAGGGGCTGCACAGGGCAGAAACTGGGCAGGGATCTCACCGCAGTGAGAACTGAACTGGGGGCACTCCCTAGTCCAGCATATGGGTCTGCACGGGCCAGGGCCAGGATTTGATCTTCAGTTCTCAGGGCTGCAAAGTGAGCCTTTATTCACTGAGTCATCCCGGTTTCCCCAACATAGATATTTTATGATTATCTAATTAACGACTCCTGATATTATTAGCTTTTATTTTCTATTTTTTTAATTATTTTATTTATTTATTTATTTAATTTATTTTTGACAGAGAGAGAGAGAGAGAGAGCGAGAGAGAGAGAGAGAGATACAGAGACAGAGAGAGAACTGAACTGGGAGAGTTCCCAGTTCAGCATATGGTTCCGCACGGGCCGGGGCCGGGATTCGATCCTCGGTCCCCGGCGCTGCAAAGTGAGCACTTAACCCACTGAGCCATCCCGGCTTCCCACACCCCCCTTTTTTTTTTTTTTTAATATTTTAACAGTCTCTAAAGATATACACATTACATACACACACACACCTCACTCAGTGGCAAACACAGTTGATTAAGTGTTTCAATGCCATTCTCTATCTGTAAAGGATATTCTTTAGCATCATTTGATCAGATAGATTAAGCACCCTGTCAGCTTCCAAAAGCCTGTATATTCCATCCTTCTTTCCAGATTGCAGCGTTCTGACAATTGCTTATGTATCAATTATGATTTCAAAGTATTTACTCATCATGGATGTCTGGGTCAGAGCACAAGCAGAGATTGGCATTATAAATAAACAGTCAACACCTAGAATTGGCAAACTATGGCTAGTGGACCACATTCAAACTGCTACCTGTTTTTTATGGCCTATAAGTTAAGAATGGTCTATACAGAACATTGGCATCAATTTGATGATAGGGAACACTAACTTTGAACCCCATTAAGTGAAATGTCTCCCCAGAAACAGAATCCCTCACTTTTCAATGGTAGAACTATCTATATTAGCAAAACTTTATCATTATTATATTTTGATTATCATCAATAAAAATTGGTAAAATTTTTTTTCTCTGTGTTATGTAAGTATATACATAATATCCTCAATTTTGCCTCCAGACCCTCAAAACCTAAAATATGGTGGTTACCTGGAGAGGGGGGAGGAGGGGAGAGGGAGAGATTGTGGCGGGGGGCGGGGGGGAGTGGACACTGGATATATGGTGATGGAAGGGGAGTTGATTCTGGGCACATAATGCGATGCATGGGTGATGTGATGTGGACTTATACATCTGGAACCTGTCTAATTGTTACCAATCAATGTCACCCCATTAAATTTAACAATAAAAAACAAACAAACAAACAAACAAAAAGCCTAAAATATTTATTATACTGTCTCTTTACAGAAAAGCCTGTGAACCCCTGGTCTATACTAACTGTTAGCAACAAACCTGGAAACTGAGTAGAGCAATCTTCTCCAACCTGTGGCCCATGGGCCGCACGTGGCCCAGGACAGCTTTGAATGCAGCCTAACAAATTCATAAATTTTTATCTTAAAACATGAGATTTCTTTGCAATTTATTTTTAGCTCATCAGCTCTCGTTAGTGTTTTATGTGTGGCCCAAGACAATTCTTTCATTGTGGCCCCAGGAAGCCATAAAGTAAGACATCCCTGGGCTAGAGGAAAAGGAATATTGAAATTCTACTATGCACTAGACTTATTTTACATATATTTCGCATCTTTATCCTCACAACAGATCTAAAAGGGAATCTGCTTTGTGCTCATTTTATGGTGAGAAAGCCGAGACTTAGAGAAGCTATTACGAAATATGTGATAGAAACTGGATTCAGAGTCTGGTGTGTTGTATGTCCAAGCCTGTACTCAGTTCTAAACCACTTGGTGCTAAACACACTGTTGATCAAACCAGGCAATCCAGTTACACTGCACCCTTCTACCGCCTCCCCCTCCATCATTCTCACACTGTCCCATCATGCACAGCCACTCACTCGTAGCAGCACCTTGCTGTGCACAGGCAAGAAAGAAGTATGCGCTCTATCTAGTACAATAGCGTTTCCCCAAGGAAAGCTAACTTTGGTTTCTAAAAGTACATGGTGACCCATGAGGATATAATTTCAATGACTGACCTCTTTTTAACTCAGCTCAAGCCTGGCCATGAGCTGTGATTCATTAAGGCCCTGGAGGCTGTTCACAGAGCCAGCTAGGCCGCTGGTGGTGGCTTTGGGAAGTGCTCGGTGTTGTTGAGCCACTTGGAGACAGGCAAGCCCAGAGTGCTCTAGGAACACGGTGTGCTCACTGAACATCTTTCCAGTCCACAAAGCCGCAGGATGCTCTAGCCATTCTCTGCTGGGTGACTCATTAAGTGACCGAGAGCCTTAGCTCGCTGTTAATTTCAGCCCCTCCATAGCTCAAGAATGTTCCATCTGAGCTCATGTGCTTACATATATCTTGACCCAAAAACCTTTCGGGACAAGATAGACTTTGCCTAGCAAATCTTCACCTGTTCCTTTGGGGTTTCTTGTTTCAACCTTTTCCCTAAAATATGATGGGTGACTCAGTTGTCCCAGTGTCTTCCAAAAATAAGTGCCATTTTAAATAAACCATTTAAATACGTTATCACTAACACCACCACTGGATGAGTGTCAGATCTTGCGCTGATATTATAGAAAGCTTGAGAATGACTTTTTAATGTTATTTTGTAATTGCACAAGAAAGAGATGCGTCTTGTAGGAAAAATTAGAAAACATCAATGAGCAAAACTAAAGGACAGAGAAATCTGGCTGAAATCTGAAACGGTTTGTTCTTTTTTTAAGGAAAAAATTATCAGGCTACATAAAATGACCACCTAACCCAGATAGATCAAGCGGTGAAATGATCATGCCTGTTTTTAGTGAGAGTGTAGCTCAAGGAGGGATTAAAACTTGGCACATAAAATATCAGAGGGGCCCTGGATGGGCAGTTAGTGCACAAATGTGAGTCCCCAGGAGACAGAACCTGATGGATACAGTGCTTTATAGGCCTTGTTGTATGGGATTTACAATAATGGATCCTACGCTACCTACTAAGGCAGCCTTCAGTAATGTAACTAAGATTCATTAAGTAATTTCTGGTGTGTAATGATGATAGTACATTGGCATAAAATCAAGTAAAGTAGGGGTCTCCAAACTACTGCCCGCGGGCCGGGGAGGCCCTCTCATCAAGCCCGTGGAGACCTTTTTATCTGAATAAAATAATATTAAATAAATAATTAAAAACAACATCTATGTTTTGATTCTTTTTTATTTGGACCTCAAGTGTGTAGTCGGCCCCCAAACTGCTGTTTGATAGTTAATGTGGCCCGTGGGCTGAAAAGTTTGGAGACCCCTGAAGTAAAGTATAAGTTATTAATCATCAATTCTGAAGCAAAAAACAATTCAGTAGTCTACCTAGAATCCTGATATCTATAAGGAAGAGTATAGCAGGAGGGTCACACTGTGGGCGCAGCTCTTCTGGACCCCATAGCAGGGCCTGGATGCCTGTGATAGAAGTCTGAGCAAACTGCAAAGCTGGCTAGGGATTGGATACACCTGAGGAGGTACCCCAACAGATTTCACAGAGAAGCACAAACGATTAATTCTCAGGTGAGACAAGGACATCCAGATTTTGATGTGCGTACTTTCAAAATCCCAGATTTATATTTTTAGAATGCTGATAATTTCATAGCAGATTCATTTGAAGAGAGAAATAGGAAGTAACCTCCAAGTGCCCAAACAAGCATTTTATCTGATTCAGATTCACGTAATTATCCACAATGGTGCTAATGAAAACGAGCGAAAGGATATTATGGAGCATAATTCTTCACCCCCAAGGAACACATATTAGTGGAAATCTAATATATAGTGGAAACTATCCAGGGGCATAGAGAGCATCAGGGTGGGTATTAAGGGGAAGCTACATGACATCTTTGATAACTGAACTGCCAATCAAGAAACTTACGTGTCTGAATATATGATCGAATGATGTAAAAGTGGGTTGAAACACACAGAGCCAGAAGGGACTAAGGTATATTAGATGAGAAGGATTTAAGAAAGAGAGCTAGCAATCTACTGTCTGTGTGAGGAAAAGAAATGACTGCCACACATCATTTGAAATTCACTGAAAGTGTGTGGGCATTTATGTGAGCATGACATGCCAATGGTGGTAAAGTTTTTTAGGGCGAGGATATTAAATTTTAAGATAGTTGAATTGGGAAAGTGTTTACACCTTTTTACACTTAACTTCTCCTTGGGAAAATTAGCTGTTTATGAAGCACAAATATTTTAAAATGTGTTGCTTTAACTGAAGAACAATTTTAGCCAAAGTATATTTAGCAAGTGAGCTTTGGTGGTGGGTTGAAAAAGAACATTTCTTCTCTGAGCTGATGCAGATACATTGTTTCTCCATTTGTGTGTCAAGAGAACACAAAGCAAACGCATTTTCTCTTATATTATCTAACGAACTGGGATAAAATACACAATTCACTTAAAGATACATGTTAAGAAGAAAAACTGAAGTATATGTTCAAGCAAAATTTATTAGATCTCTGGTCAAGAAAAACACAATGATGACCTTTTCTTGTAAGAATTCAAAGTCAATTACCTGAAATCCAGGTATGGATCCTTTTCCTTTTAAAATCAGATACAGAGAGTAGAAACAGTAATTTTTTTCTTAAATATGACAGGCAACAGATATTGAAGATTTTTCTCATAAATGGCATCAGAGATAATTACTCATTTATTAGCAAAGCTGCATGCAGTTGACCTAATTTTAAACCCGAAGCCTTTCAAATACAAAGCTGGTTGTGAACTTGACAGTAATTAAGATAGGCTACTCAAAGATGTTTCTTTACCTTCTCCCTAATGAAATCCCTCTGTAATCAATATTTATGTACATTTCAGTTTGGCTGCTAAGATCTTTTAAGTTCATGAACTTCTGCATAAATGCTATTTTACAGAATCACACTATCAAGGTATGCTTATGATCTGTGGGATATGTAAAGGATAATCTTTAGCTTAATTTAAATGAAAGATAAAAACCAAATTACGAAATTCCCTTGTTTCCTCAACAACTAAATAGTCTGTACAAAAAAAAAAGAGCAAACATATGTACAAAATGCTAGAGTCTACATACATTATGAAAAATCAATCACTGTCCACAGAAGAAATGCCATAAAAAGTTTTATCTGTAAGGTGCTCAAGATCCAAATATGAATAGTTCTTATGCAAAGTCATAAGAAATACAAAGCTAGTTCTCAGGGTATATGTAATGCAGGCACTGTTAACCACATTAAATCTTTCAGGTTCCAGTATCACTTTTTAAATTTCTTCTTCAGGGCAGAAAATATAACCTGAATGATTTAACATTGCCTCTAAAAAGTGCCTAATGTAGTCCAAGGAAATATTTCACACACCAGGAAAATCAGGCTCAACATATTCCTGTCCTCAAATGCAGCCAGGATTCTGAGTTCCATAGAAGAAAAATAATTATTGTAGTAAAAATAATTGTATTGATCATCCTTGCTAAAACCAGCCTTAATACTTGTGATGTTTCTAAAGTACTCTATCTCTATAAAATAACATGTGGGATTCTTTTACATTTCCATAAAATGTACAACATATCATATGGATTGTCTATTCTCATACAATCACAAATGCATGTGTACACACAGTAAAAATCTTACCTATGAATATTGCTTACTGATACTTTCAAGTGTCTATGTTAGAATAACTCTTTGCACCTCTCACTAACACTGCTTTTATTTAAATTTTATCAGATAAATAAAACACTAAGAGCTCATTGTTCATGATGCTGATTATTACATTTTAATATAAAATAGCAATGCAACTTTACAACACAATTTTTTTTTTGTATTCTAGCTACACCTCTTATATTCTCATGATTATTATCAAAAGCTCTTATTCACTTACTATTTGCACTTCTAAAATGTACAAAAGAATTGCAAGAAAAGACTTCTACTTGAAAGGTCACATTCAACCAACAAAATCACACTCATCCGAATTAACTTTCCAACTCTTGCTTTAGATTTTGTAATCACTGTGCATATTACAATACATAAGTGCAGGCAAACAATAGCTGAAGTACAGTTGTCATAGTATGTAAATCAGGACACTAGGCAAACTCGTGAAAGAAAAATGTACTGCCAACCTGACTGTGAAAATGCACACCACGGCATCTCATAATAAACCGTCTCTGGTTTCCCGAGGGGAAAACATCTTCCAAAGTGGACCAGAGAGCCCCCTCAAGATACTTTCATTTTTTTGCCTCTAATATATAACCCTTTTTAAGTATAACAATTTTTCTTTCTGATACCAACAGATCAGAGCAGAAAATAGAAATATGCACTTTCCCACGGAAGCAAGCCTGCCAATCTCCCCTAGGCAGTTACTTTGCTGGTGGCAGGTGGATGGAGATGGTGATGGTGGGTGACTTCTTTTGGAAACCATAAGGTATGACAGCAGGAGGCCTGCAGGATTCTTTCAGGCAAGGTTCTGCAGATGTGGTGCTGAAATGCAACATCACTAGGAGGGAGCGTGATTCACAGCCTCTTGACATAGTTTCCGGGAAAAGTACCAAAGAATTTGGTTCTTCTTGAGGTGCCTGAAAATAGAAGCAAAAAATGACAGGAGGGATAAAAGCAGTGAGTTATCCGTCCATGTATGTGGGCTTGAAAACTCTTTATTTACAAGGTTTTCAGTAAGAGAGGGTTTGGCAAAGGAGAAAACGCACTTTCAGACACTAGAAAGACAAAGTAAGCAGTTGTGTCTGTACGGCCTGACGCATTCAGTGCCTCTTGGGCTTACAGACAGTGTGGGCATCACACCAGGTTAAACAGAAAAGCTGTCTCTCAAACTGAAGGGAAAGACAACCTGCTGAGGGGGTAGGTTTTTGGGTATAATGAGACTTCAGTATAATGATGCTCCCATCGCCAGGGCTACTAGTCAAGAGTGAGGAACAGAATAGGAAAATCCTTTGGGCGTGGTGGGGGAAGGTTACATTTTTAAGTACCATCTTCTAAATAAAGATGAGGCTGGCAGTGTGATTGAAGACTGGGAAAGCGCAACAGCAAGGTTTGGTTCAGTGGTCAAGGGGTCTGTCACATCACAACACAGGTGTACCATTAAGGCATTATTGGGAACACTGTCACTATTCAGTTTTGTTATCTTATGGAGTGTGCAGAATGCTCTATGATTTATTTACAAATAACACTGACTGTCAGAGTTCTTAGTAAAACATAGAAAATTTGAACACTATGCAAAGTCACTAAAGAAAAAGAAAAGATAAACCACTATTTATGAGTGGGGGTTCAATCATTGGGTGTGATTTCTAGTATGAATGAAAGTAAATACACAATAGTCATCATCAGGATCACCTTTGGTTTCAAATAACATAATTTTATTGAAACTTTGTGTAACACGTTCGCTAAATTCTTCCTTAGGATTTTCAGATCGAAGAGTGTGAACAGGGTCTCTAAGGTTTGTTTCTCATTTATGTCCTGGAACTTACTGTCTGGTTTGATGACTGACTTTCTTTTCCCTGTGTAGGCAAACCATTTTACTTTCCTTCTAAGTAGGGGCTTAACAGAAACAGAGGCAGAGGCTATGACTGCAAATCCGGCCATGATTCTTTTATTTATTTAGTTTTTTCCTCCACTGATTACCTGTCTATAAACAGCCTTTATTCCTCACCTTTTGTCTCCTTTCTTCTCTATGCCTTTATTACTTTTTACCTCTTTCTTCTGTGTCCTGGCATATGATACTCTTGTCTACAAATATTATCTCAGAAGACCTCTAGTCTTCTTTTAAGATGGTAAGAACAGGACTGTCTTTTAAGTAGTCAGAGTGGAACTTCTCTCTGCTTCTACCACAAATTAAAGCTCAGGTAGATTACTAGACTTCCAGGGTACCTACAGCAGACCTAATAAATGGGTGAATTGTTCACCTCATTTTCTCAAATTAGATCTTTACTGCTTCCCCACTGAATACAGCATTAGTATTTCTCAGCTAGGGAACATTTGCTGTTGTTATTCTTAGATCTAAGCCTTTCCAGGTTGGTGCTATTTAATGAAAACAGCTTAGTTAAATTGGAAATAAAACTAGCACCAACTCAGATATACCTGAAGCAATCAATACTAAACTGCATTAAAACTACAATTGCCTTGGGATTAAATAATGTATATAAGTGTATGAAAGATCAAAGGCATTATGAATTAAAAGAAAGTTTTACTATTACGTAAAGCTATGCAAATGAGCAAACAAAAGCACACTTAAAATGGCTACATGTGTCTGAAAAGAAATGTATACATACCCACAAACCAGCCATCATCACATTTTTCCATCACATCAATGACATCACTTTCTCTGAGCTCCAGTTCATCTTCATTCCTAGGAGTGTAGTTATACAGCGCCTGAAACCTTAAACAGGACAAACAGATGTGTCAAAAAAAATCTTTACACCTTTGCAAAACTACTGAATTATACAATATTAATTTTACTTTTGACATTTCTATTCTTATTGACATATTATAATTAGGTAATATAAGTCTTCGGTAAACATGCAAAAAAATATTTACACTTTCATAGAAATTAGATTACTCTATTAGCATTTCACAAATTGCAATGAGGAATAGTCATGGAAGATTA